>JAODUE010039543.1:0-19808 GCA_027564755.1 Amblyopsis hoosieri
CCCCCCCCCCCCCCCCCCCCCCCCCCCCCCCCCCCCCCCCCCCCCCCCCCCCCCCCCCCCCCCCCCCCCCAGTGACCTGTGTGAGTGCATGAGAGGTGTAGGGAGAGGGGTAGTGGGGAATGCGAGGCACTCACAACCGTGGTGTGGGAGGGGGCTTGGGCTCTTTACATAAACAACAAGGAAACAAAACACAACACACAATACAATTTGCAACACCAGGTTCAACCACTAGGTTAATTCCGGACAAAAATGTTACAATTAAACACTTAAAAATTAAAATGTCAACGTCACACTTGCCTATAAGGACTGTGACCTTACCAAGATGGCTGCCGAGAGGCCACACTTGCGTATAAGGACTGTGACCTTACCATGATGGCTGCCGAGAGGCCACACTTGCCTATAAGGACTCTGACCTTACCAAGATGGCTGCCGAGCTGTCACACTTGTCTATAAGGACTCTGACCTTACCAAGGTAGCTGCTGAGCGGCCACACTTGCCTATACGGACTCTGACCTTACCAAGATGGCTGCCGAGCGGCCACACTTGCCTATACGGACTCTGGGACTCTGACCTTACCATGATGGCTGCCGAGCGGCCACATTTGCCTATAAGGACTCTGACCTTAAAAAGATGGCTGCCGGGCAGCCACTCTTGCCTATACGAACTCTGACCTTATCAAGATGGCTGCTGAGTGGCCACATTTGCCTATATGGACAATGTAATACGATGTGTGCCCTCACCTTGGGGGTCGACGTCCTTGGCCAGCTTCAGGGCGTCGGAGTTGGCCAGGTCGGTGTTGGCTGGCGTGACGGCCAGGATGAGGCAGCTCTCCCGGGCAATGAACTGCATGATCATGTCCCGGATCTGCTGTTCGATGTCCACCGGCTGGTCCCCGACTGGGACCTTGGTGATCCCCGGTAAGTCGATGAGAGTCAGGTTCAGCACTGCCGACAACCAGGAGTACAAGTTCACCAACAGATCCTACTTCATTTTGACACATTTGTTACATGCTTAGGGTCCACTCTGAGTGTGGGAGGAGCAGTGGAAGGAAGAATGAACTAGGATAACCGTGCTGGCCTATCCAAGAAGTGTAGCTTCTTCAAGAAGCCTATCTGCACTTCTGCCTTACACAAGCATTAACAAGGCACTTTTACAGTAAATGTAAAAGTATGTAATTGAAGGCCTCTGCATCCATTTCCGTGTTCCATGTTATTTTAAGAAGGTCAACTTATGAGACTTCCATGTTTCCTTCATGTTTCCTACTGTAGTGACAGTGACTCTCTTGACCTAAACAGCAGAGAGAAACCATAATCTGGTTTGTTAATGTGACCACCACACAAGTGGTCCTACACTGATGTGCTCTGGCACTAAAAGAACCCTGCAGACCTTATGAATGTTTATGATTTACTTTTTTTGGTTTGCCGTTAAAATATGCATGTCTGCATGAAGACCTATCGCTGCGTGGCATCTGATAGCTTAGTCAGCATTCCCTGAATATTCCTTGCCATATACACCAGTGTAAAATCCTGCTGGGTTATGGTACCGACTTTATCCTGAAAACATAACCCAGAGATGCCCAGGTCTATATAGAATGTTTGCGTGCAGAAATGCACACTATACAGCATTGAAGATTCTACAGAGATGTAGTTGTGATGTTGTGATGTGTGCATGTATTCCCTCTCTGTAAAGCACTTTGAACGGCAATTCTGAATGAAAAGTGCTATATAAATAAAGATGATTAATATTATTAATATTATTATGTTTCATCACAGATACATCAATGTGTTTTTCATAACATAAAGTGTCCATAAACTGAAATAAAATACAATTATTTTTCTTAAAATGTGACCTATATATTATCTTATAAAACGTATAGCTTGTTAGTCTAGTCCGTTAGCATATACTTGTTTGTAAAATATGGCACGTTGATTTTTGGGCCTTCGTACCGTGCGGGGAGTAAACTCGCAGGTTTATCGGGACAGGAGATATGCCTTTGTTGGCCCCGGTCACACGATCAGTCTCTCCCTCAATCTCTTGGCGAACCTCATCGAAGTCAGTGAATTTCTTCCCTTTGCAGTGGAGAAACTCTGCCCATTCTGAAATAATCCAAATGAAGAGTGTTTAATAGCTGGCTGCTGGCGTGTGGGCGAGCGTGTGTGGGTGTCATATGTGGGGTACGGAAAAATATCAGGAGAAAAATAGCGTCAGTGTGAAAGAAACAAAGACTCAACCAATTATGTCATCTTGGTAGTGGGAGTGGGTGGGAGCTCCTGTTTGTGTGCGTGCATCACGCACACATGTGTTTGTGCGTGATGCATGCCTGCGTGTGTGTTGTGTGTGTGTGCGTATGTGCGTGTGCGTGTGTGTGTGTGTGCGTGCACGTGCGTGCGTGTGTGTTGTGTGTGTGTGCGTGCGTGCACGTGTGTGCGTGTGTGTTGTGCGTGCGCGCGCGTGCACGTGTGTGTGCGTGCACGTGTGTGTGCGTGCCCACCCACCTGCATTGGCGCTGATAAGCTGCAGAACCAGAGGTCTGCGGGTGACAATGCCAGATCCACGAGGAAGGAAGTCCCTGAGAAGAGACAGCCAATCAAAACCCACGACACATAAGCAGCCACTCCGAGCAAACGTGCGGTCGTGTGCAGCGCGTCATTGTGCATACGACGGAGGTTCAATGTTATCTGTTTGTGAAAAGCCCTTACTGTAGCTTCTCTACCCAAACATAGCCCAATATATACCAACCAGTTTAAGTTCACATGCTGAATCAACGACTCAATTTGGTCACTGGATTCGACAAGCTACAGTGCATCAACCACAATTGATTTTGTCAATCACAATGGACAGAGAAGAGCAATAGCTTGAATTGGGCAAATCATGTGAAAACATATCACCAGGAACTGCTTGCCCAGCATATCCAATGCATTATGCTCTTTGAAAAACTATATACAGTATGGTTAACTCATAAACAGTGACCAAATATAATATACAGAATATTTCACCACATATGTGGACTGGTATGTACTGTAGGTGTACAGACAAGTATATTACGTCTGAGATGGTGAAATGCAACTTTTTCAGTGTTCCATAAACGCTAATTTCACTGCTGATAGTGATTGGCTATAAAATATATCCTTTACACATAGGTGTCAAACTGTAACCCTTGATGCCGTCCACTTGACCATTTAGTTAAACACATCCAGGCCTACTGTTTTACGATGACGTTGTCTCGCAACACAAGTGCATCTTAATGATTCTCTGACCTTGTAAAACAAATGTGTAAAATGCTGTGGCAGCTGGGGGGATATCTTACTTAAAATGTAAGAGTGTGTGCTTGTTTGTTTAGTGTGTGCGTGTGTGCGTGTGTGTGTGTGTCCATGTGGTGTTTGCGTGTGTGTACGTGTGTGTGTGTGTGTGTGCGCGCGTGTGTGGTGTGGTGTGTGTGGTGTGATGTGTGTGTGTGTGTGTGTGTGTGTGTGTGTGTGTGTGTGTGTGTGTGTGTGTGTTTGCGCGCATGTGTGGTGTTTTATGTGTGTGTGTGTGCGGTGTGTATATGTGCATGTGGTGTGTGTGTGCACGTGCATCATGTGTTACAACTCATCTCCAACTATAGCTCCAGTGGTGAAGACCTGTCGTGGGAAACCTTATTAACACATAGCGACTGTTGGACGTCCCCTATGGGGGTGAAAAAAATCGTCCAGTCAGCAATGTGACAGCCAGCTCTGGACAGACAGACGGTCATATTTCAGCATGGACTCAGGACTTGCTACTATACCACAAGAAAACTAATGCACAGCATTCTGCTAATTAAGAGTGTTCACTTAACTTGAGCGAAACCCTCCCAATGTAATCATTATTATTAACAACGTACGTTTTTAATACACAGAAAATCAATCAGTTATACCTGAATCAGTGCATCCTTATACTGGATTCGTTTACTGCATGTAATTGTGCTCTTTTTTTGACCAATATTAATCTAGCCAAATAGCATCCGAATAGCATCCAAATATCCAGTAACGAAAATCTCTAGAATTTTTGCACAAATGTTGTACTGCATTTTGTCCTCGTAATATAACACCATTATTTGTAGAGGTCGTGGCACACAATAACAGCTTTTGAATTGTCTGCCTGCTGTAAAGAAAGGGGTATTTTTAGGACTGGATGAGATGGAGCCTTTCAGTAGGCTACTATGCTGATAGGACTGAAATCCCACAAGGGATGCTGTAACCCAAATACGGACACCCCAGCCATATATACCAGTGTGGCTCCAAAACAAAGATGGAGACGTCCACTAGAGGCTAAATGAGGAATTTGAGAAATAACAACATAGACCATGTAGGTGGGACAAAAAAAGCAGCAGTGATTTAAAGCCTTCTGAGAGATGGTGTGTGAACTCTATATAGGCAGCCCTCTTATGTCATTCTCAAGGTTAAAAGAAATAAGTAATTATAGGCTATACTTTTTCTGGTGGTCAAGACCTACCTGCCGACGAAGTTCTCCAGGACGGAGCTCTTGCCGGCACTCTGTCCGCCGACCACAGCGATCTGCGGCAAGTCCAGGTTGCAGGCCTGGCCGATCGAGCTAAAAGCATCCTGTAGCTTGTTGACCAGCGGGATCAGATCTTCCATGCCACGGTTCCCCATGGCGCCGGTAGGACCGAGGACTTGAGATCGGAGAAAGCAGATAGGCGGGGTGGATGTGTGCAGCCAGCTATTGTACAAGACGAATCCGGTGTTGACGTTGAGGAGTCATCTAGCCGCGCATTGCCCCTTCGCAAAGCAAGGGTCGAATTGACTGAGTGAAGCAGGGGGGGGGGATGAGAGGGGGAGAGATAGAGAGAGAGAACAGAGGGCAGACAATTGCGCAGTTGCTTACGACCATAGCATCAGAAGAACCACAGCTAAATTGTTTCAAGGGCATTTGCAAAGGGACCCCTCGCAGGCACCATCGTGATATTTACAAAACCGCTTGTTCGTCCACAAGCTCTGCAGAGCGAAATGCAAAAGAGCTGGTGGTCGTGCAAACGGTGCGTCAAAGCGCTCTTTACAGATATAAATCTTTAACACAATAAATCAGGTTAAGGGCGATCGATCTTCTGGATGGGGTTTTGAAATACCATGAAGCTTACCCCTCGTCGAGAGCCCCTCGGTGTTTTCAACGTCAGGCGTCCCGGTGTCGCTGTCCGGTGCTGAAACGACGCTATGGATCAGCCAGTAAAGACGAGCGTCGAGCCCCCCTGCGCTTAATTCTCCAAACACCACCTGCCCGCAGATGGGGGCATCGACCTATTATAATATAAATATAATATGCATTAATCACGTTGACGGATAGAAGCTCGGTTAGGCTATATGGTCGAATTGATGTCACAGCATTCTCGTCCCAGAGCCAACAAATTCGCCTTTGACAGATTAAGCTTTTCTTTTTTTTTTTTCTCTCTTTATGTTTTTTACGCTTTCCACGGTGTAATTGCGAAGCTGCGCCTCGCCTCTTGCACCGTGACTGCTACTTCCACGCACCAATCACAGCCGCCGAACTGCTCGCAGAGGCAGACAAACGTGGTCGCGCTGGTCGCATTGGCAGAGCACGCATCGAGCCCCGCCCCCTGTTGCCTCTGCCGCCACCGTGAGTCATGCGACACGCGGCTGCGCATCGCTGCAACGGAATTGGACGTTCCCTGCAATGCAAGAACACAACAGGAACGAGCTGTTGTTAATTTCAGGCCGTATTGACTACTAGGCTATAGCTATAATAAGGAAGAACATTGTGTTGGCCGACATACTACTACTGCCTCTGCATCCAATGTGAAAACACACTTCCTATACAGGCTAGTGGATGTAAAGGAGGATCCGCTGGCTTGGTGCCCAGGCATGTCATGTAGAGAAGGCTGGCATGCATGAACGCACGTCATGATATGTCAGTCTCTCTCGTTTCGGGAACGTCGTCCATCGGTGTGAACAGCGTCCTTATCAATGTTGCATGATTCTTTCACAATGAAGGTCTTCCTTCATGCTACACCGATATAATTCACCTTAGTAATAAATAGCCATCTTCCAGAAAGCCTCAAATGTGGGCAGGCCAGGGAAGCCTATTAAGGATCTCAATCAATTATATGTATAATTTATTACACAATCCATTCTCGCTTATAGTGGTAACAATGTGCGCAAGTCTCCATATAGGCCTATATGGCCCGGTGGTGTTACTGTTGAGAATGCACGCCCAGCTGTAGAGCACTCTGAAAATTGCAGGCACTTCGCGGAAGCCCACACATGTAAAAGCAGAAACTCACGTCGTAATGACTTTTACGGCAACGCACTGTTTAATCACCATATAATCTTCTTTGCAGGTGTTCATCATCTGACGTCTGTACTAGTTTATGAACGCGACTCAATAGACGTGGGCCTAATAGGCAGGTCACAGGTGGTGAACGTTTAATACATCATGATATTCTCCTTGCCAACTCAAAACAGGCCGAAATATGAGCTGGAAAGCTTCTCTGACCCGAAAATATCACAGTCAATAGACTTACGAGATTGATGCATTATTTGAGAAAATCGGTCCAGTCTTTGTTTTCCCCTACGGAGATGTATGGCTACACATTTAATCCCCTCTTTCCTCAAACAAGGGAGCCTAATAAATGTGATATCATACAGCCCCGAAATATGTTACCGTTAAACATATTTAGCCCCAAAGTCTAAAAATATGTGCTATATGTTGCTGTGCAGTGCTATGGGTGCTGTGGGTACATGTTTTGCATTCTCCTCCTTTTTACAATCACCTGGTCTGAGTGATATCATCTTGACAAATTTTATATTTATTTATTTATTTATTTATAAAAAAAATAAATAATAAAAATAAATAAATAGATAAATAAATAAATACGTTATATACTATACTATACTGCTGCTCAAGTGTCCCGCCATGGGGACAATAAAGTGTACTTCGTTATTAGGTCTACTTACTTAAAACTATCTGGAGCAACCGGTTAGAAATTCTCTAGCATACCCTAATGATAATGGCCTGTATTAGTATGTCAACACGACACTAGATGTCAGTAGCGTTCAAGCACGTTCAAGCACCAATCACCGTGGTTGACCCTATACTTGACCTGGACCCTATTTCAGCAAGCGGGGTTTAGTGAAAACTCTGAGTTGAGTTCTTGTCTATCTGTAACTGTTCTGTCCAATAAAGAAAAAAAGCTTCTGAATGTTTAATAACTTTCTGAAAAAAAAGTGATGTCGCCAGAGACATCACAGTAGTTTGATAGAACATAATTCTATCATAGGCAATTTTTAACAAGAAGTAGGCTACACAATCTAAAAATAGGCTAGTTATTTTTGATCATGGTTGGCTAAAATCTTAAAGTCTTATATGCCATGCCTACTGTAGTTTGTGTTATACACTTATTTGAGTATTCTCTCAGTATAAAATATTTAGGCCTGTATCCTCTCTGTTCCCATCATCCAACACCAACAAACTAAGACACAAAAGCCTAATGGTTTAACTATGCACCCAATACATCTTAGAGGGCTACAGCATAGAGAACACAAACTGATACCAAACATTTAAACCATACGATTAAAAGAAGCAGTTGTTCATAATAAAATTTTCTGAAATGGTGCCTTGAACATTATTGTACAAACAGTGAGATAATTATTGTACCATGATACACGAACTAAGGACAATATTAAACTGTAAATACAAAAATATCCAACTTAAATTATACTCAAAATAGTGCGGTACGCCCCACTTTTGTTTCTGTGTAGAAACACCGGATTATATTTTTCTGTGCGCATACACAACAGACAGCCAACGGACTGAGGAGATATGATCTGAATCTGCTCTCGTACAGTATCGTGTAGCTGAGTTGTATTTGGGTCACGTTAGTTTTTGTGTTTTTTATTTTGTTTTTTGTTCTTAGTAATTTCCTGTTCTTTTACTTTTCATTGTACAGCACTTTGGTTGACACTCGCTGATTTTAAGTGTGCTCAATAAATACATTTGATTTGATTTGAAGTGTTTATGCTCACAAATGTTTCTGATGTGTTGAGTGACTCTGAGAGGTTGAAGATGCATAACAGTTACTTTTAAATGTGTATAACCTACTGTAACCAATGTTGTGCTGGATTCAAAAATAGTTTTCTGTTACTATGTCCACATGTAGCATCTTCACACCATAAAAAACATTCATTTATGTTGCCTGGACAACAACCTTCTTTGACAGTTTTTTTTTTTTATCTGGTTTAAAAGCTTATATTAAAGTGATGATGTTTATCACAAAGCATCTTGACAGTGTTTATTGCCATTCCATAATGTTGTTATATATCTTAAAATCTGTTTTCCAGAATGTTTTTCTGCTGCTCATAGACAGAATGCAATAAAATGTTGTTATTAACTAATAATTGCTGTTGGTATTCTTTCTGAGCCAAAACAGAGCATGACTAGCCTCGTGCCACCATCCTGATCTAGCAAGCTACAGCCAGACTTCTCTGCAAGTAACGATCTGGAAGCCCTCAATTTAAAAGTGTTTGAATGGAGCGGTTCCAGACAGAGTTTCAATCACACTTCCTTACATACGATTGGACTTCACACCTATATCTCACCCAATCGGAATGGTTCAAATCAGCTAGAGCGCAGGTGGATACCAAAACGTACTACGTACGCTGATGTCATCATCTTGGGAAAGACTTCAGCTGCCCTCGAGATTTGCGAGATTGTGCAATAATCGGTCGACAAATGCTTTTGCGTTGCCGGGTTCCAGATATAATCGCGTTATGCTAATAATTGTTATGATACCATGTGTCGTTATTACCCAGGAAATGTTCAGGCCTGACCAGAAGCTTCTCTCCTTGTTCTTTGTACTGTGTTTTTGCTGAATTTGATGCTGTGTTTGTTGAGACTATACCACGAGTCGCTTTGTTTAGACAACTATGAGGCTACTGTTTGACACTAAGCAGGGAATTACGTAGGGTAATCTACTGTTTCTCCGTAATGTAAAGTAGAACAGAATCAGATGTAGCAACGTAACATTGGCACCCTCTTGAGGGGCATGATATAGTGCTCGAGGTTTTCCCCACCCTGCCGGAAGGTTGTGGGTTTGAGCCCAAATCATATATGCATATATCTATTATGGTGCATTTGTAGAAACATAAGATAAATGGCCTAATTATGTTCCAAAATCATATGGGTGTAACGTACCATATCTGTGATTGTGTATTTGTAAAAACATCAGCTATGTGTGACAGACCTGGTCCTTGTGGCCAGGCCTGGTACTGCTGCTACTCTGCACTTGCAGGTCCAGAGAGGCAACCGGCTGTTTAGATGGGGGAACTTGGAGCACAAGGCAACACACCGGTTAAAACGTAGCCTCAGTTTGCCTTCGCCGTGCCATAATCAGTCTGGAGAGATTAAAATCCTTGAGACTCAGACAGAGCAACAACTGATCTTACCGATCAGCGTCGTACTGATAGCTACGTGAGTAGTTTTGGTGTGACAATAGTGACACAACTCTACCACTCAACACTTCTGACCACTGACGAACACATCGCATCGACTATTATTAGTATTAATATTATTCATTGTGTTGTTAATATCATTCGACATATTTTGTTAATTAAATCACCAAACTTCTATAGGCTGCTGTAAATCTCGGTATCCTCCCTTGCCATTGTCACGGCCGTCTCACTGCGTTCTAATGAAGGGGTTGTTATCAGGCTTCTATGAATCAGGTATTGGAGCAGGGAGAGATCTAAAACATGCAGGGCAGCAGCCCTCCAGGACCGGAGTTGAATAGCCCTGCTCGTAATGCATTGCACTGCAGAATTGTGTTGTGTTTAGACAGAGTTTGGGGGCTCTTTCCAATCTTTATAAGATTTATATATTATAATCTTTATATTTATGTTTATTTTGACTGGTTGCAGTGTTATTAGAGGGATATATTCCTTAATCTGCCTTGATACCTTCCTTGGTGGCAATATTACTCATAAGTAAATAACTTAAATACAGAGACAGTGTAGGGAAAATCAGCTTGCTTTGTGATTTAGATCAAATATAACTGGATGCTATAATTTTAACTGTAGATCATGTCCAACGTGATATTTGGGGTAGGTACTGACTACAGAGACCAAAACGTTGTTATGTGTCCAAGCACCGGTTACAGGACATATGCATATTCACAATTCATTATGTCTATGCATATTTTGCCTGTATCGTTAGAGTGAAACGTTTGCTACGTTCCGTCTAAAACCTTAGACGTAACAAACGTACAGTCCATTGAACACACCCAGACCCGAGGTCGAACCAGGAAGCCCGTCCCGCTGTACTGTCAGAGGATGATATGATCATTTCAAGTACTGTACATGCTCGTTATTTTGCTATGTAGTGCTTCAAAAAACTGAACGGGAAATATGGACGTGTGTTCACTACGTACCGGAACACTTCTATTCGGCCTGCTGACAGTAGTGAGTTTAGCAGACGGTAAGTGTTATTGTCGAACAATATTCCTGTTTGCTACCGTAACTATAAAGTAGCCGATGTACCGTAGTAGCTGTACGGTACGCTACTGTAGCACACAGTCCACAGATAGGCATTGCATGACATATGATCCTCATAATCCTAACGTTATTATTTGTTTACTGTCAAATGTTTACATACTGACATTCAAAATACAAACCCCACAATATGATTTATCTAATCATAATATGGCCTGATCTGTTATGATGAATAAATCAAAATGATATTTTACTGATTATCACACTGTAGGCTACGGTAGTGTTATTGATTGAAACAATGTTCTGGTTGTGTGCTCAACAAGCCTACTTGAAGGTCAGTATATCTCAAACGTTTTTGGCTTCTGTAACCGTATTCCGTACCCTCTTTCATTTATGTTCCAGGCCTAAGCCCCCCTTGATTAATACTACATTATTTAATTTAACAATGAGAAAAAAAATAATATATTAAATACAATCCATCGTCATTCTCTTATCCAGAGTCGGGTCGCGGGGGCATATTAAATACAATTTAGTTAATTTAGTATTATTTAAATATTGCTAATTTCTTCAATCCTGCACGTTTACACAATAATATAAGTACATTATTAAACGATTTGTGCTTTTTTTTTAAATCTGTAATCCTTTTTTTACAGGGCTTTTAACACTGCACTTAGTCTGGGGGCTGGCTGGCTTCAGGAGAAAACATTTCAGAATTCCAATATCTTTATTGTCCATGTTCTCAATAGAAGTTGAAAATATTTGGGCTACTATTATTCTTAGGAAATTCTCATGTACCCCCCAAAGTACCTCAATGTACCTACTAGGGGTTACACATACCCCTCATTTATTTACACAGCATCCAGATCTCGCAATCTCCAATATGTGTTGGAACCCCACATTGCAAGACCGCCTGTTGTCCGTTTAGAAAACAATCAGGCCTATCAGTGGTTATCTGAAGTTTTTCCCACGATGTTGGGATTAGTGTTGCGTACATGTATCCCTCTCCACCACTGCTCTAACCTATTTAAAATAGGCTAATTAGGTAGGTAGGCCAATCGCATGTAAGGCAGTTTGATTGAAATGTGTTAGCATGCACTGTCTTTTATGAGAAACACTTTTGTATTGAGGCTAGGTCATCATGGTCTGTGCTTTTTGCATTTCTTGCCACACTCAAAATTTGAAACAAACCTTGTTTGTTCAGCAGCAACGGTTTCAGACACAGGGGTGACGTTTGTGTCCGAGCTGTCGTCCAGGCCAGCGCAGAAGCTGTCCAAGTATGGCTGGTACGGCAGCGTGAGGCTGCACAGGTTTAACATCCCGGAGGAAACTGCTGTTGCCAGGTGGCAGTTCTCCGTCACTCGAACCCAGGGCTTCCAGTGTGGACAACACAATGTCACTATGTGAGCCACAACATTACAACAACACTACATTTTACAATTGTTTTTCTACTTGTTGTTTTTATATTATTATTTATTTAAATATAAATAATAAATATAGACATTTAAAAAAATATTTTTTAAATTAAATTAATACCGGTATAGTTAAAAAAAAAATATATATATATATCTAACATAGAAGCACAGTCTGGAAACTGCTAAGCATGTATGTTAATATTGCAAATGATATTGATTATGTTGTAACTGCTAAGACATTGTGGTTATGTTTCCTATATAATTTTAAACACAAGTACATGAACTACACTACAGTATGGTTATTACAACTCCCCATGTCAAAATATAACCCTTTCGTCACAAATGAATGCAACTCTGGTCTGAAATATGTTGTTGAAACAATGCTGTGGCAAATGATCAGTGTAACGTGGTCTAACGTCTATGCTAGCTTTTACACGTAGTATTACTATAATTACATTTCACCTAAATGTAATGGTCACGTTATATATTTTACTAGGTATAGCACTGGCATTAACGGCATATTGGAAGTGCATCTTCTTTCATGTTATTATAGTATCAGTATCTGAACATATGGAGATGTACCTTGGTCATGTTGGGTTGTTCTGTTGTCTTCCAGTTATATTCGGTGGGGTGGCCCACCGGTTATAAACCCCCTGGGCTTGGCGTTTCCCAACGCAACGCTGTGGAGCCCTGCCGTCTCTGTCACCCTAGCCGTGACGTCACACAACTCTACAACCTTTAACCTTTCTGACCCCACCCCTGGAGACTGGTACCTGGCAGCTCACCTGCCTCAAGATGACGGACGGATAGAACAGAAGGTTTGGTTGTGTGTGTGTGTGTGTGTGTGTGTGTGTGTGTGTGTGTGTGTGCGCAATATTTTTTATATATCGATTTCGAGTTTTGGAAATCGATACAGTACAGTATCGAAATATATCGCGGTTTTGCATTTTTTCCAGCACAACCCATTTAGAATATTGTAGAACCATCATACAGAACTGTCTTTGTCTTTACAGAACTTTGTATTATCAGTGGTGTGTTGATATTTGCTGCTGTGAAAACGGCAGGGCACCATATTTGTTTTCTCCATTGTGTCCCAACTAGTTTGACTGCAGTTTTAAATGCTTGTTGTTGATTTGTGCCAAACTGACAAACCACATTTTTTGAAGCTTTAAGTTTTGTATTGTCTACCACAAGCTAGCAATAAAAGGGTGGCAAAAATGTCAATGTGCACATTCTACTAAAACCAGAATATTATCAGTGTGTCCCAGACATATTATTCGACAATGTAAATTAGGGCTGGGTATTGCCAAGGACCTCGCGATAAGATACATATTCATAGTACACGATACGTGAACTATGAATTTATATAGCAGTACTCAAGTAATTAAATACAACTTGTTGGTTTACCATCTAATATGTGCATTCATATATTGATCCAATTGAGTCAAAACAGTTTAAATAAATATTTCCATTCCAATATATTATAATGGTATTTGCATTGCACACTGCCACTGAACACACTGACCGGAAATGTAGATGCCACATTGCCATATATCACTGAACACTGCTATAGGGCAACTAGCCTACTAGCTCTACAGTGCCATCTACAGGAAAAGAGGGACATTTAAACAGTTTTAAACAGGAATCGATAAAGTTCTATTTTTCTATGGATTTCTATTCCAGGGCTCCAGACTAACTTTTCTAACTGATAGAAACTTTCTCATTTGGTTGCACTAGCGCAGGATTTGGTTGGTCGCACCCATTTTTATTTTATTATAAATGGTGAGCTTACTACAATGGATGGCCGTATTGCCTACATTACGCAAACCGTAGACTATAGCGCCACCTTTCTACCACAACTACCTACCGCACCTATAGGCAGGACTACCAGTGCCACTACTTTTACAATTTTGTAAAAGTTTTTTTTTTTAAATAGTCGCAAAAAGTGACCTGTTTTTTTCTCCTTGTGCTTAAGTTAACATTTGTATTTATTTATTTTTAATATCGATTTAGATGTTTGGAAATCGATACAGCATGGTGGCAAACAGTATCGCAATATATCGCAGTTTTGAATATTTTCCAGCACAACCCTAATATGCATACATAATGTTGTGGAACCATCATATGAATACAACTCTCTCTCGCTTTCTCTCGACACAGGGGTTGCCGTCGTGCACCTACGTCTTCCAGCCTCAGCTGTCAATCAGGAGGGCAGTGGACACGCCCATTCTCCAACAGGCCACGCCCCTCCTCCAAACCGCATCCCCAAATAGGCCTGCTCGTCTCAGGTGAGACTGGTGTGGGGTGCGCTTTCTTTTTTTTTTTTTTTTTTGGCTTTATCTGGGGAGCTGTGTTATATCTACCAGCAGGCACAATGCATGTTTTATAAGATGAAAGACACAAAGTAATACTTTCAGAAAATTATACTGTATATTAAAGATTACATTGGTATACAAGTCACTCTACTTCTATTAATTCAAATTCTACACAAACATAGACATACAATTACAGAGGTGGAAAGTAATGAATTACAATTACTCGCGTTTCTTTTTCTGTATTTGTACCTTTTTCATCATCTTCATGCATGACAATGCACCATCTCACGCTGCAAAGAATACCTCTGTTACATTGGCTGCTATGGGCATAAAAGCAGAGAAACTCATGGTCGGGCCCCCATCCCCCGCTTTCAGTAGGCCTATCAGTGAAGCTACTGTACGCTGCCAGTACATAGGCCTAATACGATCGATAGGCTACAACCATTTTAAATGGGCTATTCATTTAAATGGAAAAGTATCAGAACATCTATAATCTTTTTATTATACTATATCTGCACATTAAACATGGATACATAGCAGCCTACTGTAGAATAACCTATCTAATATGAATAAAGTGTAAACAAATCTATACAGTAGCCAGTGTGGCCATGTCACATTGTTGAGCAGACCTCATTAGAGAAAATATTTTTTGCAAGGTCAAACATGATTATACACTAATAATGTCTTTTGTCAAAAACCAAACCCCAAGCCAATCAAAGATATGCACTATATAGAGATTCACATTTAACACAATACATGAAATACAAAAGGTGTCCTTAATAATAGATTTTCAACTGTGCTCCCAAAAACGATATATTTAAACGTATTATGGGAATTTAGTCAATATTAATGCAGCATTGATGTGTCTCATCACAGAGCAATGCTATTACTTCGTTTACAGTTCGAAAAACACATTTTAGGGTTCAGTTACACTTTAAGTGAAAATGTATCAAAGTAATAGTACTACTTTTCAGTGATACACTTGGTACGCTCATATGTCATCAAATTCAAATGTTAATGGGGGTCCCCCTCTCGGCCGCTCCCCTCAGTCAGCAAGTTTTAGTGGGTGTAGTCAGGCTCATCGCTGGGGTTCAGTTACACTTCAAGCTTGGAACAAGCAAGAAGATGAATGCGAAATGTACTTCCGGCACCAGAGCCACTCTGTAAACTGTGTTGCGTGTGTGCGCGTACGTGTGTCTGTTCCAGGCTGTTTGTTCCGGACTTTACATCTTCTCTGACCATCTCCGTGTCTGACTGTTCGTCGGTTGAGGGGCCGCTGAACGGCAGCTGCTCATTGGTCCTGAGATTAGGCTCCTCCTCCGCACGTGACGGCCCGGCGACCTCCAACTGCTCTGGCCGCGACTGCTACACCACCCTCAGTGCCCCGCCGTGGGACACCTGGATGTGGGTACTCGTGGAGACGGACGCCGGCGACAATCGTACCATGGCTTTCACGATCACGTCAAATTACACAGGTAAGTGTAATATGTGTAAGTGTGTTAGCATTACTAGCATAAGTAGCATCGGTTGTGTCATTAGCATTGTTAGCATAGCATATTGTTAGCATATTGTTATCAGTTTCAGTACAGTTAGCATTGCTTGTGTGGTTAGACATTTTAGCATATTCTATCCCACTTCTAGCATTGTTAGCATAGCTAGCATTGTTAGCATGTTGCGTTTCTGTTCGTCCTCAGTGGGCTGTAAGCCCCAGAGCGTCGGCCTCTCTGGAGACGACTACTTCGTCAAGCTCCGCGGCGACGGCGACAACACCACGTCATCGCCGGGCAACAATAGCAGTTTGGTCGCTGTTGCCGCAGCCCCCACCGACTTGCCGCCTCCCCAGCCCTCGGGCCAAGGCTGCGTGCGGGATGTCCCGGTGCTCTCGGAGGAGCTGGACATGCTGTCGGTCCGCTTCACGCCGGCGCCGGGGCCTGGGGTCAACGTGACGCTGGGGCGCCCCACCCTGCTCACCTACCCCGTGCGCACGCATTCCAGCGGGGGCACGCTCAACCTGCAGCTCGCCCTCAACGCTGTGAGGGACGCACGCATGCACACACATACACACGTGTACACACACACACACACACACACACGGGACACATGCACACACGCACACACGTGTACACACACACACACACACACACACACACACACACATGCACACACACACACACACATGCACACAGGGACACATGCACGCACATACACACACACTGACACAAACACACAGGGACACACACAAATACATACAGTCACAAGCTCACATGCCAGCCTGTGTGCTGTTCTATTTTGAGTGTATTGAGTATATTGTGTGTGTGTGTGTGTGTGTGTGTGCAGACTACCGCAGCGCTAGGTAACAGCACCAGTGTGGTGGCCTGTCTGTCTCTTCAGGCTCCAGTCCTCAGCCTTAATCACTCCCAGCTATGTAGCCAAGGTAACGCTCCTGTTGTGCATCTTAAGCTAGAACTACATGGCGGCGATATTTCGCTCGTGCGCGTGGGAGCGACTGCTTATCAACAGAAATCTCCAGGTCGCTGGTTGACTCTTTGGTGTAGCCGCTGTGACTAGACTGACCGTTGATGGCAACAGAAACCCGAAGCTCTGTCAACTTTTTCTAGCGATTCAAATTTTGAAACGGCAGCGAGAAGTCATAGAAATCTCTAGCGTCTGAGAATCTAGGTAAAAGCTATCAGGCTTTCTTGCACAGGCATATCAATATAAAAAATATAATATATATTTATTTATTTGTTTATTTCCAGCAACCCAAAACAAGTATTTTTAAATTTTTATTATATGCATTTCAACACGGTAGATCGGCTACATATTTTAGGCTACTAGTTTAAAGACCGTGAGTGAATAGGCTCAAAGTTGTCCGAGCCACTCAGCTGAGCTCTGCCATATCTTTTGACCGTCTGCGTTGTTTACTGCAGTGTTGCTTGATGAAGGTAGAGACTAGAGAGGCTTGCGTTAACTGTTGGATAGTCTCTTCTTGGAATCTCCAACTGATTCAGCCTCCAGGTCACGGCAAATGTAGGACACACACCGACACCGTGTTGCTCGCCTGTTCTGTTTTCTACAAATAGTTTGTCTTCTCTTCTCCATTTAGCATTCAGACTACATTTGTTAGCGTGGACACAAGGCTAGGATACTAGATTATGGTGTCAGTGTTGCGGTTTGCGGTTTTGCTAGCTGTCAGTCGTCCTGCAACTTCCTCGTTCCATTTCCTCGGGTAAACTCAGACGGTATCTGAAAGAGCGCCCTTGCTCGAGCATGCGCTGGTGCGTGGAACACGCACAATCAGGAGGACTGAAAAGCTAGACGCTTCCCAGTCGCTATTCCACGTCTACAGTAGTTCTAGCTTGAGTTAATGTGGGGGGGGGGGGGCTACTGTGTGTATTGCTGTGGGGGAGGGGGGATACTGTGTTGTTACTTTGGGGGTGCTGTCTGAGTTACTGTGTGTCCTGGGGTCTTTGTCTCTATTGTATGTCTGTCCTGCTAATTATTTGTTTGTGTCTGTCTGTCTGTGTCTTTCTTTGTGTACGTGTCTGTCTCTGTTTTTGTGGCCATCTGTCTATTTGTGTGTGTGTGTGTGTGTGTGTGAGAGTCTTGGAGGTTCATGTTACTAATGGCAACAGTGCGGCGAGATAAACACAACAAAGCGCTCGTTCCCAGGTTATGCCTTGCGTCTCAACGACACTGTTCCCAAGGCAACGCTCCGGCTCCCGTTCCCAGAGGCAGCGACGTGGTACCTGACCTTGCAACTCACCTGCAACAGGTGATGCGCACACGCACACATTTATTTACTGATATGTGTGTGTGCATGCACATGCATTAGGGCTGGCCCCAAATACTCGATTATTTTGGGTATTCGTTCGTTTGGTATGTATTCGATTTAAATATTGGGATTCGAGTATTCGCTTTTTCACATTATGCATGCATGTTTTCCCATTAACCCCTACTGTCTCCATATAAACCCACATGTTGTAATGTAATTGCCTGCCCTACACTGTGTCATCAACACCATTGATTGCAATTGAGGCTACTCATTCAACACACACTCTTATTGGCTAATACAGGAGGTATATGCTATCTGACAGCTCTGACTGGCTCAATTGACGCGTCAATCAAAATGGCCATGTTTACATGTGTGCTCACTGAAGCTAGGAATCGAAGATTACTGTTGTTGTACTTCTTAATTATAGTTGAGTGTTTTTAATGGTGTTTTAAAAAAAAAAGAGTATTCGAATACCAGCAAGTATTCGAAACCTGTAAAATGGTATTCGGGACAGCCCTAGCATGCATGTGTCATTTTATGTATGCTTGCATGCGTAACTGATTGTGTGTTTGTAATTTTGTGTGTTTGTAATTTTGTGTGCCGCCGGCCAGCAGCAGCAACTGCAGCAACACCTCCCTGGTTGCCGTGACGGCGGAGGTGTACATCAGCGGCTGCGTGAACGACTGCGGGGGCCACGGAGAGTGTCGGCTCCTGAGGGCCGCTAGCTTCCTGTACTCTGGCTGTGTGTGTAGGGCTGGTGAGACGCACACACACACGCACACACACACACACACACACACACACACACACACACACACACACACACACAGTACCCTGGCTGTGTGTGTAGGGCTGGTGAGACACACACACACACACACACACACACACACACACAGTACTCTGGCTGTGTGTGTAGGGCTGGTATACACACACACACACACTAGGGATGTCACGAGAACCAATACTTCGGTGCCAAATCGATTCCAAAATTCATGATGGTACTCTGTTTTGTAGTTACCATAGATACCGGGGATCCAACCAGGCAGCGTGCGGCTGCCAGGTTTTCCAGAGAAACACAGCATGTAGTCTACTTTGCGTTCCAGGCGGATGATCAGAGGACAATATTGACAAACGGTGCCTTTGAACTTTTCAGCAAAGCTTTTACCGTAAACAGCTCCGCTATTGTCATGTGACATCATATGTTTGGTTGTGATTGGTTTTAACCTGTTTAGTGGCCTGGCGAAAGTGAAACAAAATCCACCCTGAAGCGAATTAAATACAGTTTGTACAAATGCATGTTTTCACGTTGGTGAGTGTGTGGTGTGCTACCCAAATGCATTTTAAACATGGCTTGTTTGTGTCGCGCTTGGCGATACCTCTGAGACCTGGGTGAATGTTTACGCGGCCTAGGAGCACTCTCGTGCGGGCACCGAGTCACGGAGGGAGCCCCGAGCGGTAAAACAACAGGCTTGTCGTTCATTTCAATGAGCACTGAACATTAGACCATGCTCTGTACAGACATTACAGTAGCCTGTATCATCCTCATGGCACATAGTTTCAGAAGAGCTGACAAATGACTTTATCTTTGACGGCAACGTCTCAGCGTACAACATTATGAGCTTGAGATACTGAGGTAACCTAGCTTTTAATAACATGTAATATAGCTAGGCTACATATAGTTATTTTTATTAACATTTAATATTTTATAAAAAAAACTTTATACTGTTCACACTGGTGTGTGTTGTCTATACAGTATACACTCACCTAAAGGATTATTAGGAACACCTGTTCAATTTCTCATTAATGCAATTATCTAATCAACAAT
>JAODUE010039554.1:0-10595 GCA_027564755.1 Amblyopsis hoosieri
AAACTAAACTGAAATATAGTTATATATTATGGAATTTTTTCAGGAGACGAAACTGAAACTGCTGTTGTGTTGCCATGTAAGCAGTTTCATGTTTAACTGAGCCACACGTTATTTGAAATTATTATTAAATATAGCGTGGAGTATATGTGGAACTTTATTGAATTAACAATTTGCATTTAGAAATGTTTTGTGCCGTTGCTATTGTATAATTAGGAATGTGTCCAATGCACAAAAAGTACATACGGCAATGAGGTTTTACGTACAACCTGGCAACCTCCTACTAAGCGACGTACGTGAGGCAGCAGGCAGAATGCTGTGAAATAACTTCGCTAGCTACTATGGGCAATCCAAACATAGTGTGCATACTATGTCAGAGATCCGATGAAAACACAATTACCGGACCATTGTCTATCAAAGATACTGTTACTGCCCATCAAAACTGTCTGGTAAGAATATGATTAGCCACATTGCATTGACTGCAGCTAAGATAATTTTTGCAATAATGTAAGCTTCCACGATGTGTGTTTTTTTGTTTGTTTTTTAATTTACAAACCTGGAATCAAGATTTTGCAAATCGAAGTAAACTCTGGGCCCCAAATATGTTTTGTGTGTGAGCTGTATAGACTGGTTGCATTTGTATCATGCTACAGTACTTGTACCATCATGGCTCGTAGGCTACATGGTTCATGTAGCCTACGAGCCATGATGGTGCCGCTGGGCCATCCCGAAATGATTTGCTTATGCATAGCCAAATTATTTAGCGTCTAAGAGATTACCAACCTAACTCACGGTGAACGTCTTAAGTGTGTGTTGAAAGGAACGTGAGACATTGCGAAAGAAAACTTTAGATGTTCAAGCTCAAGAGTTCTGACTCTCCACCTCCCCCCAGTCTAAAACAAGGCGGTCTCCAGAGTCGTGGGGATGATGAGGTCTAATGTTAACAAAATCATAGGCTAAAAAATATCAACGTTTCTCTTGAAAAGTTGACAGTAGATTTCTAATCTCAGCGAGATGGCATAGTTGGTTAAAATTGAGCCAAGACAAAGGGAAGTATATATGTGGAGTCGGTTTTTCAAATTAATCCAACACGGAAGTGCTAACATCTGCAGTTCCTCGAATGGCCACTTGAGGCCCGTTCCAAAAGCGTGTCACCACCTTGCTAGTTTTCACATTCATTAAAAATGTACAGTGGGTGAATTTATAGAGCACATCAGTTGAAAATATTGTAATGACAATGTTTTTGGGTTAATGTTGCATGTGGCATGAGTTTAAGGGTTACACATGTTTGGGGACCTGCCTCTTACTATGGAAGTCCATAGAGGACTACATCCAAATGAAAATGCAATCCCAAATAGCATTTTAATTGTCAAACAATTCCACGCTTTAGAGTGGACTTAATTCAAATGATTTTGCGGTACATTTGCGCTGATTAAGCTATACCACGCTTGGAGTGAAGGCTGAAATTACAATCACCAATGACAGAACACTGTGCATGCAGAGTTTATATGCAACAATATTGTTTTTCCATTTTTTTTGTTTTCATAACTGTCTATAGAAATATTTTCTGTGAGGGGGGGGGGGGAGGAAATTGATAAAACATTGCAGTTTGAATTATGATTGTGCATACCATTAATATTTTGTGCTTATGTTTGGTTTCTGTTTTTCAGCTATATTCATCTGGCATATATTGCCAGAATTCTCCAGAATTTGACGACTTGTTTGGATTTTCTGTAGAAGATGTGAAGGAAGAGTTCAAACGTGGAAGGTTTCTGGTAATGTTGCTTGTATATCACTTTTTGTTGTTCATTTGTTTATTTATTTGCATGGATGTGTGCAGTTCGTTAGTTATTTAGCCACATGTAAAGCACACTGTGACTCTGTTTTGCATTAGCGCTGTCACAAGTGTAAGGTAAAGGGTGCCACTGCTGGCTGTGAAGTTAAACGATGCAAGAGGACTTTCCATTACCCGTGTGCCATTGAGCACGGGGCGCAGACTGACGAAAATGCAGACGATGGAAAATACACGTTAGTTCAAGATCTCTTTAAAATGATGTTGATAGGTTTATTTGTTGTACCCTGTTAGATTATTGAATTATTCAATTTACATTTCATAGATTATCAGTGTATGAGTGCATGTAATAATAATTTAATATTATTTATAATATAATGACAATTCTGCTGTAAAATTGTAATTCCTGGCTGCTACTGATGCATTGTTGTTTTCATGCTGCAGGCTGTACTGCAAACAGCACCACCAAGAAAGAGAAGGTGAGCGTCTGCCTTTTAACATTTTGAATGTCCTTCACCCAAGACTAGGCCTGTCACGATAATTACTATATCGATTTATTGTCCGATATATATAAAATGAACCTCGGCCATTTTCTAGACCGCGATAATCGTGTATTTACACGTGTGTTGCTGACATAAGACGGTAAAGCCATGTTGCGCTGCTCTTATGCTCTTGTCTGACAGATCGCAGACAACGCTGCAGCGCTAGGCAGCGCCACATACACACAGAGAGAGAGAACACACAGCGACTGCCTGGTGTTAAGGTGTTTATCCGGATGACTACATAATTCCAGCCAACTACGTTTAGAAGAATAAATGCGAAAATACGGCATTAGGTTTTATTCGCTTCACGGTGTGTTTAATAGCCTATTTAGCCAAACAATGAACCTGGTTTAACCAATCACAACGAATAATTAATGTCGCATGACAAGAGCGAAAGCAGGGTGCGTTCAGAATCGATTGCAGTTGTGTCATGTTAAAATGGTGCAATGTTTTGTAGCGACAGTAGTAGGTTACTATTTATTAAAAGGTCCCGTGTTTCAGTTTAACTACTTCTCTCCCTGGTTCCCATGTCGACTTCTTTACACTGGATTATTTAGTGTCTTTCTTGTCTGCCGTTAAAATGACAATAATATTGTTTTATCGCAATTATTTCTGTGACAATATATATCGACCAACAAAAAACCAGTTATCGTGACTGGCCTACCCAAGACATACATTTACTTTTGTACTGTATTTTTTTTTTTACCAGGGGTAAATGGCACCATCAGCATACCTTCCTCTCCTGAAGAAGCCCTTACGCCCAACAAAGTTTCAAAGGTCTGCAGGAGATGTTGATTAAAATGTGAACATGCATAGGTCATTAGGTTGACATAACAGGCTAATTATTTGTACACCTTGATTTTCTAGACAAATTGTACTCGACGTAATTGAATTTCAGAGCGTTTCTGCAGCCTATTTTTTTTTTTTTATAAACAGAAGGGTTTTGGCCAGATACTAAACCATTGTGTAAAATGTACATAACTAAGTCACTCTGTTAAGTGTTTAATAAATGTGGGACAAGTGCTATTTTTACAGGTATTTTGCCTCGTCTGTATGAAGAAAGAATCTATTTTTTTGGGGAGTTCGAATGTGGTTAAGTAAGTTTCACTGCATATGCATCCCATCTATCTTCATTTCCATCTCATGACATATTTGTTCTGTAAAAGTTTTACGCAGAACAATTGTTTTGACAGTTGTAACAGTGTTTTTAACATTTATTTTAAGGGTGTACTGTGAGAAACACGATTGTTCTTCTCTTTCTAATTCTAATGGTAAGTTCGCTAACCTTAAGCATTATCTTAAATCTGATGCATGCATTCTTTGCATGGCACTTTTATTAATGATAATTAGGGATGGCACGGTGAAGTTTTTTCAGTCCTGATACAGATACCGAGTACCAATCCGATTCCAGTGTTAAATTAAGTTTGAAGTTAAGTTGCAAAGTAAATAGCAGCCAATCTCTATTTTAGGAACTAGATGCATTTTAGAAACCTGCTGCTGATACTGTGGCCTGGGTAGGTTAGACATGGCTGATGCTTGACAGTAGACCTATGTGTGTAAATTCATTTAATTGGATTAGCCCCATAGATCGGTTATAATAACTGTAAAATAATTTGTCACCTATACCGATCCAGATATTTAAGTCAATATCGGACCGATTTCCGATCTCTGTATAGTATCGGTCCATCCCTAATGATGTGTTAACACCATGCATAAGGTTATACTGTATATTGAAAACATATAAAGGACTTTTCGTGTCTTCAAAACAGGTAACGAGGCCGGACCATCTCACAAATCCTCAGACTCGTCCAACAGTCACACTTCAAAGGTACATTAATAATAGACACTCACGCTGATTTAACAGATTATCATACAAGTTTGTAATTTTACTTTTTCCCATTCACTGTTGTAGAAGAGAAGGTTGAACTGCGACAGCAAGTAAGTGTGGTGCTCTGATTTCCTCCAACTAAATGTGTTTTCTATTGCCACATTCTGAAGTTCAGAGCAAAATATATCATGTCATTCTATTGCCGCAGGCTGCTAATTTTTATCTGCATGAGACCATCCTTATCTTGCCACCTTCATTTAAATTCTGCTACAAGAATCAGTCTGGAACCCCTCAATTCAAAAGCATTTCTCATAGAGGCAGTGCTAAACATTTTAATCAAAGTGCCAGTTACATACGATCAGATTCCACCCATTTTAGCAGATATGCTAAAGTTTGTTTCCTTGTAGATTTGCACCGTTAATATATAATTAACAGACAATGAATCGGTGTAGAGTGTTAGGGGTGGTTTTACACACAGCTGTTATAGTACATGTCATGACAATGTTTTCAGTAATCAATACTTGGTGTTAACTCTCTAGCTGGTATATTTCTATTCTCCGCTTCTCTATGTCTCTGTCTGTGTCAATATACTGTTAGTTTAGTCATGTGGTCGTTGCCACGACAACGTGGCCTTGGCCAGGATGTCTATTTGTTTTCCAACCCAGTTGAGACAACTTCCGCATATGACGTAAGCATTCGCAGAAAACGAACACACACGAACCGAACCCTCTGGATTCAAATGTGCGTAGAAAACAATTTTCCAAAACATAACCAGCTAGCTAAAATGCTAGAAAAACTATTTTAGTTTTCTAGCGTTATGTCTTCAAAACATTCATACGTTTTGAGCGCATATCTTAATTACACAAATGGTATGCTTTGAAAACACTGTGTGATGGAAAACGTATTTATTAATCCATCGTATTTTCGCTGTATCAACACATCATCTGAATTATCTGAAATAACTAAGTAAATATGATGATTCTACGGGTCAAATTATATTGTACATTGGAAGAGATTATCCATGATTAGTAGCCTATTTTGATACAATGATCAATACCGTTTGTGGTACACTATAAATGCCAAGATGCTACTGTTAATAAAACAACTCTCACACAAACAATGCCATGGTATTTAAACCTGCCTCCTTGGCGTCAATTTAGGTGCTTGAGTAACTAATGTTGCTTGCAAGTGTCTTTCTAGACAGTAAATCAGGGAATAATTGAAGAAATGTCTGTGTAAAGCCACTTTTAACTAGTCCATCTTATAAGGACAATTTAGACAAGGAAGACCACTGTTTATCAACATTGCGCCTGATATTTTCCCTTGGCCATGCAATGTTGGAAATGATATCTTGTATGCCGCTGCCATCCCCTGCAAGCTTGGGGTGTGATGTCCTCACACCAGCATCCATGGTTTCCAGAAAGGGCATCGGAGTATGAGGCTGGAAGTCAAACACTTTAAATCAATGATGAAAAGGGTGGGAGACAGCCAGGCTGAATGTGGGTAGACCCAAGGAGATCTTGAGTGCTGGTCTAGTGTAGTGTCCTACTGATTGTTGTTTGAACTATTTTGCATGTAAAGATTTGCATAATGAACATAGTATGCTATGTTAATAATAGATATGTAGGCGTATGAGATTATAATGGTATAATCCATTTTAATTAGGGTACCTACAGTGACTGAGAAAAATTGTAGCTGTACAGTAACTCAATGAGTTTCACTCATGGAGTATGAGGGGTGGAAACGACACAATTTGTAGATATAAAATTATCACCTCACTTGATTTATATGATATTTTTCAATCACACGCATGTGTGGAAGGTACCAACATCCCCTTTCTACTGCAATTTGTATGCCGACTGCATTAGCCCTTGTGCTTTTCAACATGCACACTCATCAATTGTGTTTGAGTTGGTTCTCCATCTCCTCCAGCCAAATCATCTTAATCTTTGGATTACAGTACGCGTAAATTCACAACAGAGCGCCGTGTCATCTACGGCTCCGGTATTGTCTTGCTGCTGTGCAAGAGAAGAATGTTTTTCTAGCGTTTTATTACATATAGCAGACCGCATAAAAGTCACAGTAAAATAAATATCTATAAAGTGTTACATTAGCTACCGCCCTCTACTGGACTGTCCTTGCTATTGTACTATGCCGGTTTTAACCACTGCATGTATGAACAGGTGCAAGAGGTAAATGTCTCTCGATGGAGATGCACGTCCGAATAGAGAAAATCACTAGCTGTGCCTGCACGGTTATGCAGGTAATTTACTAGGAACAATGTGTGAAAAGGGCTATATATCTCATTCATGGCTCTGGCATGTGTCTCTTCTTGGACAAAATGAGCAATGACCAACATGTCTTCAGATTAGAATTGGTCGTTCTTTGGATTTTTCCAAATGGCATTCTGAAAATCTTTTAATTATTATAACATGTAATCTTAACAGATTTTTTTTTATGATGTCCTTGCGACACTGGTGTTTAAGAGTACGCTTTTTTTTCTTTAAACCTTCTGATAAAGAGTGTATCATTCTTTGTCTGTGACGTCTTAAGGAGCAGATCAGCACCCAGCACTTTTTCACAGCTTTTGGACTGGTGTTTTGTTACTTTACACCTTATTATTGCTACTATTGACTGCCAATCTTACTGAAATTAATAACAATATGTATACTGCTAGTTTAATATAGATTATGCTATTTGATTAGCAGATAATACCGGAGTTGTGACACAATATGTTTGACTAACATTTGCGTCTGTGCATACTACATATAAAATATTGAGGCGAATACACGGGAATGGCGTATAACACGGATCACCTGTAATACACTGGACACTTGATACAAACTGCAATATCATGCTCATTCTCATTAGCATAACATTGGACTACCTACCGGGTTCCTGTGGCATTTGCGTATCCGTCTGTCCGCTTCCTCTCGCTTTTTTTTTTTTTTGGTTGCTTTTGAACTCCCTGGTTGCCAACATCTGATTGTTTTATATAGCCTTACTATTTTCCACTGCCAATACTGACCTCCCCAAATATGAAATCTCTGCTCAGTCTCCTTTTACTTTTCACACTTTTTTATTTGTATCTTATATTTCTAATAAGCTCTTAGTCAAATATTGTATTTGTAATATGAGATGTCTTTGAGTGTCTTGAAAGGCGTCCTCAAATTAAATGTGTTATTATTAATACCACCACCTTTTATTTCAACCAATCAGTATGCTTAAAATCAGCGCCGGTGGAAACTGAAACATACACTAATGCCATTGTATTGGGGAAAAATGCCATCTTATTGGCTGGTAGTTTTATAAAATGGTCAACAAACGCCTTTGCATTGAGAGGTTCCAGACTGATAATTGCTGGGAAATGAAATCGAAGCATGCGAGATCAGGACCAGGGAAGTACTACTGAAAACCATGGTCTTTGTGATTTGAGAAAAGGAAAATATACTTCTTTTGCAGCTTGTTGGAATAGCAATGCTTGGTGATCACCTTACACTTGTAAATGGGTTTCTGCTGCTTGCATTATTCTCATTGGGTTCTTTGGTGATGTTGCTTTGCAGCCCGTTTATTCGCAGACTGGCAGAGACCCCGTCCAGACGTACAAGAATTAGGATCTTGGCTGACTCTTCAGGTTAGCTGCCTGCTTCCAGCTTTAAATAGTTAGTTTGGTTCAACCCCCCCATGCTGTTGATGTTGTTGTTATGTCCAGATGAGGAGAAAAAGGATAGCAACATAAAGGTCTTTGCCCCTTTAGAGTCAGACCTGGATTCCAGTGCTAACTCCAACAGAGTAAGTAAGGTTCATTCTTTCCTGGTAGAACCATCCTGATGTTTCGCCCTCTGCTTCTACGGATTGCTTAGTTTTACAGACAGTGCCAATAGCTAACACACATTATAGGGGTGGGGGAAAAAAATCGATATGGCAAAGTATCGCAATATTTTCCGTGGCAATAGTGTATCGATACACGGACGCCAAGTATCGATCTTTTATTCTATAAATTGCACATGAGAATTTAACTTGGTGCATATAATATTTATGACATGTTCGTGTCTGTTAGTCAGCTTGACAATCACAATTTGCAGCAATACAGTTTATGTGAGATGAACAAGCAGATGTTGACAATGTTTTCCTTTGGGGACATAATTTGAAGTTTGAAAAAGTAATAAATGGCAGAATATCGCAACATGTTTAAAATCGCAACAATATCGTATCGTGGGGTCTCTGGTGATTCCCATCATATGACAGCGTTAACGTGTCATTGATGAAACTGTATCTCTCCAATTCAGAGTAAGAACGATCAGGCGTTGATAAATGCTGTGGTGGAGAACAATCATTAAGTGGATTTAGAGGCCTCACCCCTAGAGTTTACCACATGGAGATCTGTAATACTTCAAAGAAGAAGAACTTCGACCGGCTAATAACACTTGACATTTTAGAAGCCATGCTACATAATCGTTTTTTTGAATGTTTATGAATATGTGAATGCATCGGCTACTTTTGAATGCCTGTCAGAACCATCCTATGGTCTAAAAACAAGATAATCTCCTCCAGCTCTACTCCTGCATGCTGCACCGCATGTATGACTCGAAAACTTGCGTACACGAGTTCAGACTTGATGTGAGATGTAATCGTTGCCACCGCTCGCGTTCGGATCTGTCCATATTGATTGAAATGCCAAACTTTTGCGTGGACATTATGGTGCGTACAGATGTTCTTAGACCCTCAAAGGTGAGGGAGATCAGTATGGTTTTACCAGGTTTGATTCTTCCTGCTTGAGAAGTTCACGAAAGGCAAGCCTGTTTGTATTTATCAATGCCCTTTTCTCCTTCGACACAGGAGCCTCATCTTACGAGGTATGATCACGTCTTTGCTGTGTCACTTATTGATTACATAAAGGTGGAGTCAGCGTTTCTTTACTGTGTTTTAACACAGCCCTAGCTCTGTAAATGGGAACACAATATGGTGCACACTGCACCACACAACACTGTCCTAGCCTTGGCAATATGTAGGCAGCAGTGTTCAAATATCACCAAGCTATCTCCAGAATCCCTGACTCCTCATTTAAACTTACATTTGACATCTATAAATTATTATTTATGAATGGTTAACACCACACATTTTTCAATTTGCAGAATTGAGAAAGAGATGCCTGTTTCTTCTACTTCTGGTAGGCTGTGTGACAAGACGCAGACCCTGCTGAATATTTGACAAACATTTTCAAAGACACTGCTTTAAATACAGTTTTTTTCAACGTAGGTAATCAGCCCGCGGGTCAAGAAGAAGAAGATGACGCGGCGGAAAATGAATTGGTGATGGATTCCGTGAGTTCAGTTCTTTATTACATGAGCAAGTATAATGTGTTTGATCTTCCTGGGTTGTCGTGTGTTCCTGCTGATGCTGAAATCCCAAAAACTCAAAGGTGGATGTGTCGCTCAAGCTTCTGAATTCAAATGTGTTCACATTCGGCAATTGTTTACAAAATATATTCAAACTGTTTTTCGTTTGCTTTGAGTTTTCCCTGAACATTTATCTTTTTCTTTCTTTTTTTTTGTCTGTCTGTCTATCTATCCCTCCGCGTAAATAGGAACATCAACAAAGTTGTAGTAATATGCTTTGCTACAGAATGTGTTTCAATGTGTGGAGTGACTCCACGGACACGCGGAGGGATATTGTTAGCAAGGGTTTTCGAAAATGACTAACCCTACCTTTAATTATTGGCCACGTTTTTATAAGCGGGCGACACACACACACAGGTACACCATCTCATTGAGTGTCATCCTAGTAACATGTTTTAATTCTTCTTAAATTAAATAAATGACCATTGCTTTCCTTTTAGGATACAGACTCATTTAGCCTGCTGCTGCCTGTGACGATCTGTGTGGATTCAGATGGAGCAGGTACAGCACTCCCCATAACAGAAGAATAATGGTGTCAAATGTCCTCGTGAACTTTAAAGAGCATGTGTTCAAAGTTCACTGATTTGTGGATTTAGTCCAGTCCCAATGCCAATGCAGGTTATGTAAATGTACATATGAATGGCTTGCCACAAATAGTAACTCAGAAAAATACCTAGATGTGAAGTCCAGACTTGCATTGTTGTCTTTTCAGTTTACATGAGCAGATTCACACATTTAAAGGTGTAGTCAGCTATTTCACAGCTAATAGACATTTTGTCAAATTCACCAAATATCTCCTATTTCGCTATCTTACCGTTCCCTGTCCGAAGCTGGTATTTCTCCACAGCCCTGGCTCTATATATAGAAGCCCAAACACAGTGGTGAACACTCCTGCAGTGTGTTAAGTAGCAAAGGTAGAGGGCCTCCTGCAGTGTGTTAAGTAACAACGGTAGAGGGCCTCCTGCAGTGTGTTAAGTAACAACGGTAGAGGGCCTCCTGCAGTGTGTTAAGTAACAACGGTAGAGGGCCTCCTGCAG
>JAODUE010039565.1:0-19805 GCA_027564755.1 Amblyopsis hoosieri
CAAACACAGTATATATAAATTATATATATATATATATATATATATATACACTGTGTGTGTGTTTGTTCTCTCTTCTACACATCTATTCTCCCTTTTTCTTCTCTCTTCCATCCCTGACTGACATCTCCTCTCCTATTTATCTTCTTCTTCTTCTTCTTCTTCTCTTGCTCTTCCCTTTGCTCACGCTGGGCTCTGAGTCCAAATCAAGACCAAGACTTTGAGGACGTTTAGAGTCGTAACCAGTCTGAGATGGGAGTTGAAGAGTCCAGAGAAATGTGAGTCCATCTAAAGACCATCACTGCTCTGACTCCTCTGGTGAAGCGCTGAGATAGAATTATTTTACACACTAAAATACCAATTGTTTTGTCTGCGTTTTGATATTTGTACTACTTGTCTGTGTACCCTTGAAATAAGTGTCCATACTATTTCAAAGCCGAGAAAAGGCAGAGTAAAAAAGCTTTTGTTTCTAAGGCATACCCAACAGAAACCTTTAAAAAAATATCTACAACCCTGCCGAGAGAGCTATATGTCAGCCATAATAATAATAATATAATAATAATCAACCATCGAAATGTTTTCTGAACGCAATATGGCCACATGCACTGATGAGCAAATATATGACTGCATAGTACACAACACACAAGAAAGAAAAAAATACATGATACGCTCTTCAAATATGCACAGTGAAAGGGCCACACACACACACACACACACGCACGCACGCACACAGAGTTGTGTCACATCTGTGTAGACTGCAAAGCCTCGTTCTTGGCAATAACCGACATTAGCGATGCTCTGTTTACTTAAGCATCCTGCAAATCGTATTTCCCTCGAAACTCGATATCGGGAGGTATTACAGTAAGTTGTATGACAAACACGGACATATCCGTGTTAAGTTGTCAAATAGTGCGTCACAAGAGGATTTTTATACTCTCTTTTATAAACTTTTGTACTATTTTGCGTTTCTAACGGGTGTTGAAATACACACGTCCTGTTTCCATTTATTTTACATCACCAGTACCATTACAGACAAACCGGAATTAGTTTGTTAATCCATTGCAGACGCAATGTCTGTGTGATGTAATGCCACAGAATGGGACCAAATTGTCTTTCTGCGCCAATGTCCTGCAGTCCTCCCTCGCTAATGAAAAGGGATGAAGATGTCCGAACTCTTGTGCCCTCATTACTAGCCAACGCAGGGAGGCCGCTCATCCTTTGCAATGACATCACAACGGCTACATGTGACACCGGCACAGTTGATGAGCGGGAGCCAAATGATCGACAAGAAGAGACTGTGTAGGTAGAAAAGAGAAGAGATACTGTAGATAGATAAATGGAGTGAAAGAGAGAAAGAGAGCTAGAGAGAGAGAGAGATAGAGAGAGATGGAGTATTCAGGTCGAGAAATATTTGAAGTATCGCTTAATTCTGTCTTTGATTTGATCTTGAGGTCTTGTACTGCACATATTAGATTCAGATTAGCTAGTTACAGTAACTAGGGTGAGCTATACATGTGCTGTGGCTATAGGGAGGATGGGTACGACATACCAACAAATGCTGTTTATTCAGGTAGATAAAAATCATGAAGCAACACCGACATTGTTGAACTTCATTCATGCTCATGCAGTGAGTCGATATCGACTTACTTCTTCATATCACCCAGACTTGGCGAGGGAATTAGTATTCATGAACAAAGGTTCATTACAAGTTATGAATAAGCGAGTGTCGATGAATACGGTCCAGTGAATGGTAGCTTGTGTGTGTCCAATGGAATGCCTCATGGCACGGCAGGCACAGGACAAATGAACTGCCAATGAAGCCATGAACACGGGGAGGAATCTCCAGTGAACACACAGAAGACCAAAGACATGTGGGTATAGGGCTGTCCCGAATACCATTTTACAAGTTTCGAATACTTGATGGTATTTCCGAACGAGTATTCGAAAACTCTTTCTCAAAATAAAACATTAAAAACACTCAACTATAATTAAGAAGTATAACAGAAGTAATCTTCGATTCCTAGCTTCAGTGAGCACAAATGTAAACATAGCCATGCACTCAAAATGGCCACTTTGATTGACGCGTCAATTGAGCCAGTCAGAGCTGTCCAATAACATATACCTCCTGTATTAGCCAATAAGAGTGTGTGTTGAATGAATAGCCTCACTCTCTTCTTACAAACAGAGCCAATTGCAATCAATTGTGTTGATGACACAGTGTAGGGCAGGCAATTACATTTCAACATGTGGGTTTATATGGAGACAGTAAGGATTAATGGGAAAACATGCATGCATAATGTGAAAAAACGAACACTTGAATCCCAATATTTAAATCGAATACATACCCAACAAACGAATACCCGAAATATTCGAATATTTGTGGTCAGCCCTACGTGGGTTACATTTAAAAACGATCCAAACAAAAACAAGTGTGTGCCATTTTTATGTTCTTGTGCCCTGCAATGGGTACCCACCGGTACCCATTGCGGGTGTAAGGATGTGGGGTTGTCCGTTCAACAACCTTTCTCTAGATTGACTGACTCCACCTTTAAACATATAGCCATACAATTTGCTTTCATAGCCATTATGGCAGATAGTCAAAATGATTCCTTATTCTTTCAACTCCATTTCACAGCACCATTATTGATTCCATCAGTAGACAGATAATGGTCACAAGATAGATTTCATTCAGTAAGGCTTTCTATGAATGATATTCTATATTTAAACGGGAAACATGCTGAACTCTGCACAGATCAATGCCCAGAGGGCCGAGAGATTAGAGTATATTAGAATACAATCCCACTGTTCAATGACAAGTAGATGAAAATATCAATGCTGCAAGATTGATTTCCGTCTGCCTTTCAAATGTATCTTAATAGAGAGCACTAGCACTGTCAACATTGACCATACCCTATAGCATATCTCTAATAGATAAATAAATAACAAATTATAGATAAATAAATGATCAATTATAGATTATAGGCATAATGCTATTATTATGATTGGTTGAAATTATGTTTTAGAGTAACTAAATATGAACTGGAAAAGTTACATAATGCCTCAGTAAATAAGGAAAATTCAAGTTAAGCTTCTCCAATGTCGACTCAGTTGTATTTAAGTACATGCGTACTTTTACTTATGTCATGTGCTTAAGTAAATAAGGATTGTGATGGGGAGTAATCTCAAGCAGACTGGCTCAATGTAATGTAAATAAGGAACTGCATGTAAACTCTTCCGTAACCGACCACCAGGTTGCTCAAGTCATGCAAGTTAGTATAGTGTCAACTCTGCTATTGGACTTAGTGTTAACTTTATGATGTGTACACAATGCAGGCGCATGGATACATATTCAGAACAGTGTGATTAAAGGTAGCGTCAGATATCCTGGAGAAAGACTTGATAAACTTGATCAAAACAAAAGCACCTTTCGTTTCAATGTTATAGGGTGCTGCCTCAAAAGCTCAGCACCCCCCCCCACACACACACACACACACACACACACACACACACACACACACACACACACACACACGGCCATAATTGGGATGCCACAATCTTCAGATTAAATACTGCCCCCTAATTGTTTGGAGCAGATGGCCAAATTATACACACCACCCCTTTAAAGACAACACTAAAAAAAAAAAAATCACTGACACTAAACACACCACACTATAATAAACCAGTGGATATAGAGACAAAGGGCAAAATTAGGTAAATGTGATGAGAGGACTGTGGTCTGTTCTCATCATGACTGATGTTTAACATCACTTGTCAATTTGATTTTTACAGCCCTTAATCACATCACAGTCAAAGGGCTTTACAGCCTATATGTCCAATGGAAACAAACGACACCCCCTTAACCTGCTCCTCCCCCCCAGGCAATAAAAGAAACCTTCCGTATAAACCATGTAGGTAAAAACGGAAGAAACCTTGGGAAGGGAGCACAGAGGGAGGAATCCACCCTTTCAGGACGATTAAAATGCAATAGGTGCGTCAAAAAATAGTCAAGAGACTCCAGTAATAGGTAAAACTGCAAGAAAAAGAGTGTAGTCATTGTCAGAAACAACACTGCAACTGTATAGCCTCACTGAGTATTGGGTTACTGCGTTTACTGGAACATATTGTGCTGGCTGCCAGGCCTATCTGAGCCATTCAGCCTTCTGAGACACATGCAGGGAGATCCCACTTCAGCACTTCCAACTTGTAAACATAATAAACACCTAATGAATATATATATACAGTGTATATATGTGAGGTGACACAACATTTTCAAAAGCACATACACTGTATAATCCCCTCTATCTGGTACTGGTGGCTAATGAGGAAAATACAATTGTCAATTAACTGGCACAGAAGGTGTATTTCTCACCCTGTGTTGGTGGTTATAATTTCAGATTGAGGTTAGCTAGCTCTAGAGGGTGAGTAGTGGCTAATGCAAAGCATTCCCCCGTGAGTGAAGCTAAAAACGGCATTCCTCACTATACTGTCATTGTACTCATCTTGGCACTGTTAGAAACTACCCCTTGGAGGATAAAATGGAAGGTAACCATTTGCACTTTAAACCCACTATTGTGTGTAAGGTAATAGTTTTTATCCAGATAGCATCACGAAGAACGTGATGCAAGTTAGGACACGGCCTATTCAATATTAAACGTACGGAAGGAGATATATTAAAGACCAGCAGCAACAACACTTCCTATATTCTCAAGGCAAAGCAGTCTCTGAAGTGTGCCTTACTGTAACATTCTGTGCCTATAGTTTGATTATCTCCATGGCTATGTCTCTGCTAAAATATCCAGCATTGCTGGTCACCAGCATAAGGTATGTTTTGCATGCTGGAACCAGCATGGAATGCTGGTTTGCTGGTACCCAGGCATCCCATGCTGGTTGCTGGTGTGCTGGTCCACCAGCTAGACCAGTACTACCTAGCACTAACCAGTATGAACCAGCCTGAACCAGCCTGGACCAGCACTAACCAGTATGAACCAGCCTGGACCAGCACAATACCAGCACTAACCAGTATGAACCAGCCTGGACTAGCACAATACCAGTACTAACCAGTATGAACCAGCCTGGACCAGCACTAACCAGTATGAACCAGCCTGGACTAGCACAATACCAGCACTAACCAGTATGAACCAGCCTGGACTAGCCTGGACCAGCACAATACCAGCACTAACCAGTATGAACCAGTATGAACCAGCCTGGACCAGCACAATACCAGCACTAACCAGTATGAACCAGCCTGGACTGGCATGGAATTCATGCTGGTTTATGCTTGGATTTTTTAGCAGGGTATATATCTATAAATCTAGGACAAGCAAACTAACACTGCTTTCTGTTACGCTGTCATGGGAAAAGATATGCTTCAAAGTATTTCTGCAAACCAGCGAAAAATATATATGTTAAAAAAAATGAATCTGCTGAAAGTAAAAAAGGATAGTCTCAAAAAATCCTGTTTGAATCTTGTTACCAGTAGCCTACAAAACACGAGATACCATTCCACTAAATGAGAGATTTTACAATTATTAAGAGCCTAAATGCTAATTCTCTGCTCAGGCTATATGCATCTTTTAAAATACTTGATATCACAAAATGATATGAGATCTTACACACTACCTCGTACTCTTTGACAAGCCAAGAATCTGTTCAGGGAGCGTTTTTTTTTTTTTTTTTTATCAGATAGGCTATTGTGTAAAGTAACTATGGATTTTGCTGTTAGCTAGTTTACATGAATGGCACAAAAAGTCTTTGAAAGTGTCATTCATATATTTCCACATGACAGCTATCCCATTCCAACACTTTATCTTATTATTCTAGTGATGTACAGAGAAGTATGTAGGCCTATGTGTCTATGTTTGTATGTGTATATTGTATGTGCCTGTATTTATTAATTGTGTTATTGTATTTGTTTTACTGACTGCTGACTGTTGATGAAAGCCAAATTGCCCCTCTGGGACATTAAACTCTTACTCTACTCTACTCTTACTGATGGCAGGGTCACCCCCATATTCACACCATGTTACCTCGCTTGCTAGTGCAGCTAATGTGCGTAGCTCAGGCACAACTCTCTGGAAGGGTATTATGAGAGAGGGCAGGAAAGATGTCTCCATCAGACGAGCAACGCTACATCGAGAGAGAGACAGAGAGACAGGGAGACAGAGAGACAGAGAGACAGAGAGACAGAGATTAGACACCACACGCCGCTGTCAACAGGTCACGCTGCGTCACATTCATCAGTGCATTCACACTATGCAGAGCTATGGCCAGAGACATATTAAAAGTCTAGCTCTCTGATATTTCTGCTGCTGTAAAAACAATTACTCCCCCATCCCCGACATCTGCCAGTTTGTAGTGTCGTTGTGAAGCCTTTCCCGCTCAAAGGTCCTGCACAGTCTTACAGTGATGTACTTGCCTGAATCTGTCTGCTGGGGAATTTGACAAAACTTTCTACCGAAGCACAGAGAGAGAGAGAGAGAGAGGCAGACAGAAAGAGACAGAGAAAAAAAAGAAAGAGAGAGAGGGAGAGAGAGAGGGAGGGACCCCTGTAGAGTGTGTATGAATGGCTGCAGAGTTCAAATCCCTGCTTAGTATATTTCACTCATGCATACGTGATGTGCATTTGTTGATGCATCAAAGTTAAAGGAAAGTAAAACGTTTGCATGACTGAATATGGACCCCAGTGCCCACATATCTCACCACCCTCTCCGAATAGAACAGGTGCCACTTTAAACAAGGTCCCTGAGTGGAAAACGTTTGATAGGCTAGTCCTAGACTGAGCCATATGTGTAATACATCTCAAATGCATCTGCCCCATTAGGCAGATGCATTTGCATCAGGCAAAAGAAAGATTTCAAAAGAATTACGATATAACAGACGCTTTCAAAGGATTTAGGTAATACCAATGGCTGCCTGCTATATGGCAGAAGCCATATTTACACATTACAGTATGATCCACGGACTGGATGAATACTGAATATCATGGAGAAGAATGTCCTGGCTGCCAAGATCAAATCCCATATAAAAACATAAATGTTATATGGGCATTATGAAGGTGTTTTACAAGTCTAGATGGGAGTTAAGTAACTAATTTCCATAATTTATCTGGGGTTTACTCCATAACTATATAGGTTTACTCCCACACGAAATGTCATGAGTTTGATCCCCAATATGGTCCTAGTTAAGTAAATCGCTGTGGTTGAGTGTTATAAAGTGTTAGAATAATTGTAATGTAAACTGGACCCATCATATACAGTTAATTAGCCATAAACAATAAACTGATGAAGCCCCTAAACATTATTTGTTGTGCCTGGCATCAACCACAAATGCCATTTCTATGATTTTCTTTCATACACCCAGCATTTTAGGATTCTAAGTCCCAAAAGGCCACAACATAATTGCTACTAATATCTATACTGTACGAACACATGATTGATGCTTAATAAATAAGGCAAATGACAAGCCACTCAGGGCTTTGAAGCTACAACAAAGCAAGATCGCTCAGATGATCCTTGCAATCTACTGTGAAGGGATTAAGAGGGTGAGAAAAAGCGGAAGCGTGGAGAAAATCATGTCTCTGAGCCTCCAGAGAGGAAAATCCTCACAGAGCTGAACCCCACAGTCTCTCTGAGACATGGTCCTTCCTCGGTGTTCTGCTCTGGAGGCTGACGCTGCCACAAGTGAAGGGACATCAGAGTAATCCCACTGAAGTCCCCAAACACAGACCTACTTTCCTGGGAAGCGCTCAGGGAAATATGGCCTTAAATCGAGTGACAAACACAGAGGTTCAATAAGCAAAAATCTCTACTGCCAACAGGCTGTAGCCTATACTATTATGTAGGCTATCAGTATCAGGTAGTCTGGTATCACTGTAGCCTATTGATAATTAGCAAGCCTTTTACCATACTTTTTTTAATATGACTTTTCATAGTAGACTAATAGGAGAACAGAGAACATGATGAAATATGCAGATAGTTATATTAAAGGAGGACTTTTTTCTATCTTTACACTTGCTATAGGCTAGTAGTTTTGACTATTTCCCTCTTGCTGGCATCACTGCGCTACACATGCTCCCAGTCCCAAATTCCCAATCCATAACAAACTTTAGAATTTGGCTTCTCTCTCTCTTGGCAGGCTCGCATCTGCTAAAGCTTCTGACGGTTGGTGGGCTTTGAGGCCTCTTCAGGCCATAACATCTCAACATGACATCACGCAGCAGCCCTCTCTGATTATACACAAACTCTGGAAACAGGCCTTCATTATCAGACTACAGCTCCACTGCATCATCATCACTGACTGCAGCACAACTCCCTGGATAGGCGGGGAGGCTGCCTCTGCGGTGCCAGAGACACGGGGACACAAAATAGCATAAGATGATGATTATTGCATGTAGCCTGTCGGTGGTGATGTATTGCGGTAGCCTAATATTCATAGCCATGCCCTGCCCTGCTTAATATTCAGTCATGCATGCTGACCGAATCATCTTTATTTAAATCACATGCCATGCACCTGTTCTGTTAGCCAAGGATACCTGTATGTATGTCTACGTTGTGTAACGTAGCCGTATGTTTTTTTTCTGTGGTGGATTCGCGCTGATGCTCAGCCTCTTGGTGGTCAGATGGTCTGAAATAAAGAAGATATAGCCTACCAAAAATAGCCGCGAGTCGCGACTACGGTAAATCCCTGGATGACATCATGAAATTATTATGTCAAAATATAGCTGCTGACTTGGACAAAAGCTAGTCAAATCAGGCTTTACCTTCCCCACGTGAAATTAATTTAATCGTGGCACCCATATCCATGATTATGGAATGCTAAAACGCCTAGGAGATCCATATCAGGCAAGGTCAATCATATTCTATCATTCAAGTATCAATTCCGGCGGCGAACGCGAAGACAAAGGATAATACGGATGGATATCCTACGTTAGTCCTGTTTCCATCGCGTCCACCTGTCCTGCTTCCGTCTATCTGCCTATCGACCATGCGAGCCAAGGGGAGACTCACCCAATACGCCGGACGTCTGCGGCGGGGCTGAGCCACTCGCCTCTGCCTTCTCTTCCTCTCCTTGCGACCGGTGTCTGTGCCGGGAGCTCTCGGTGCCGTCACTGGTCGCGGCGGCGGCGGCTCCTGCCGCCCCCGTGTCGGGCATGCTCTTTTTTTTTCAGCGAGGGGCGACAGAAGATATTCTCCGGGAAATTGTGGAGTAGTTTCGCATCTCAGGAGGGCAAAGCATTTAGGGTCTCGTCTGGTCGGCGCTATTCCGAATCAATCAAGGGTTAAATGAGTCTGAAAGTGAAGTGAAGGTTGTTTGTGCCGCCGGATCATGCTGTTTAGTAGCAGGATGCGGGAATAGATTGATAGCGCTCCGTTGGATCTCACTATAGAGGAGGGACAAAGAAAAGGGGGGACTGGTCGACATATAAGCGCGCACACACATACACACACACGCGCACACACACACACACATGCACACATGCATCACACACACACACACACACACACACACACGCGGACGCCGATCCGATTCGAGGCAGCAGAAAAACACTCGGGAGGACGAACGCCCGCATGCACATAGGCGTGCAGCACTAGCAACAACCTATGGCAACAACCCTAATAAACCCTGCATATGCGTGCGGGCTGGAGGAGGAGATACAGCAGGCCGTGCTTCTGACGCCTCGGTCGTCTCCTAGTAAAATTTCCATCGCCCTACAGTATATGACCTCTGCCTACCGGAGTTCAAACGCTGCTTGAAATAGAAACCAGCAGAAAACCAAGCCCACTAACACGCGCATGCATATGCATAGTCTGCTATAAAGTAGACCTATACAGCAAAAACACCACATCAGGCTATGTGCATGTTAATGAGCCTAACTATTTTGTAACACACTTATTAAAGCTATACAAAACATAATGTATTTTACGGTAGGTTTTCCTCGATTTGTGTACATACCTTTACATGAGGTCCCTTATAGCAAGCAGCAGATACTATTGTGTAGCTGTCAGCATGGGTTTTCTGCAGTCCAGCAGGTCTGACGCTGCTCTGTGACTCAGTGCATTGTCATGTCCTGGGAGATTAAGTAGATTATGATTTATTCATCATCAGTGCAGAAAATATCTCCCTATGTTAATTTTTAAGGCAGACATTTGAGTCCAGGAACAAAGACAACCCAGGTCATAATAAATCTCCCTGGGTGACTTTTAAGAAATATACGGTAGGCTATATGCTATATTTCATATTTGTGGCACCTGTTCTTCTTTGTTGTCACATTTCTCTAATAATTATGATCCAAAGGCGTATGAGGCAACAATTGTTGAGTGAATATTTACAGAACACACACACACACACACACACACACACACACACACACATCTTTTAAAACAAACAATGAGGAGTTGAAGAAATGCAAATGACACTCTGGTCAGATGATTGCACTATATCTTGTGATGGTGTGTCTGATGTATTTACAAACTGATAGTTGTGTGTGTGTGTGTGTGTGTGTGTGTGTGTGTGTGTGTGTGTGTGTGTGTGTGTGTGTGCCCACTCGGTGGTGCAATAGCAGTGGCAATATTGTCGCCATGTTAGCAAAGGAAATACTAAACAATAATCAGTCCCAAAGGGAAAAACAATAGAAAAATATGGATTTGAACAAAGATATGTTTCTTTGGCCTCCATTGCTGGAACCTAATAACTGCTGTGAATTGCCAACTGCCATATTTTGTGCCCATGGTGAAGAAGGCTATGAATTATTAAACTAATAGTACAGATAGCTCTGGCCTCATAGCTATTGCTGCCTCAACAGTGTACGGTATATGTCTACGGTTGGACAAGTGGGGAATCTATTCTTCCCTTCCCTTCCAGCCCATCTATTCTTTCACTACTGGGCACCTCCTTTCAGTATATGAGCACTGAGTTCAGAAGCACAGGAGCTCTAGTCCGCTATGCATTTTGCTTACTCACCACCCTCATAGGCTTACAGACAGCTGCAAAGATTGCAGTTGGCACACACTCTAGGCCACAGGAGGTCTATAGTGTTGTTTTAGGGTTGTGCAGTGTGGGCCATTTTAGACACAATATTTTATCATGTTTAACATAACAAATAACAGGATAGGCTCACCATGTATGCCATGTAAGTATGTCTCACGCAGAAATAGTGCATAGTCATTGTGTTATTATACCATTATAAAAAAAAAATAGGCTACACGATAAACACGAAACACTATTTATTAAAATATTGGTTTATTATAGAGTCGACGGAACAGACCCTGGTAGATAACTCGGTACTACACGGAGCACATTTTCAAGCGCAAAATAGGAGGGACGTAAATTTGATTGACAAGACTTCGCCAAATTACACTGCAGAAATGCTCTCATTGTGAAAATTCTGGACCAATAATTTGATCAGTGAATAAACACGTGGTACATGCAAACAAGAAAGCGGCTAGCCAGCGTCTGCATGAGTTCAATGCCAGAGGTTAGATAACTTAATATATGTCTATAGTATGGCATTAAATCATTATTTACATGCCTAGAGGAACCTTCACAAAATAACCTGATTTTAACGATTGAGCACATTTAGTGGTATTACCTCCTATCCATTAGAAACTTGATTTGTTTAACAGTTTGAATGCTGTCATCTATGTCAACTTGGATATGGAGACGAGCTATTCACACCCTCAAGACAAGGTTGGTTGAACTAGTGTTATTCCCATAGGCTAATTGTCTTGGAAAGTCCATATTACACCATTGATGTGCAATGTTTAAAAAATAGACCTATCATAATGGAGTGATCGGTGCAATACTTTCCTGACGAACTATAGGCAAACATAACCTATACCGTTTTCTATGCCTTCATACTTTACAACGTTTACGGAAGGCAAACTAATATTTCCCAATCCGAAGCAGAGTACCGGTAGCTCCGGCGAGACGTATGGGCACCCGCGGCGGGGTGTCACCAGGGACCGCCTGCGACGCCGAGACCATCTTTGCTCTGTCTTCGGGACACGGCAGGTGTGGGGTGGCCGTGGTTCGCGTTAGCGGACCTGCCTCATGCACCGCACTGAGCTCCATGGCCAGCGGGACCACGGGCGGCGACGTGCCGCCACCCCGCAAGGCCGTACTACGAAACATTACCGATCCCCACTCCAAAGAGGTGTTGGACCGAGGACTGGTTCTCTGGTTTCCAGGTATGATTGACAGGCGCTGCATAGTGTAAATTAGGCATTCCTCTGTGGATGTGTAGTTTGGAGTAACAACAGCTACAATAGAGTATGCACTTGCTATGTGGGTTGGGGACCAATATACTGTAGAACAGCGGTATCTGCCATGCAGTGGCTACAGTAGTTTAACTGGACTTCTACCGGTACCGACTGATGTCATCTGTTCTTGTTCTGCTGCTACGGGGTACTGTAATTGTAGGTCTACCACTGCACAGTACGATTGTACTAACATGAAGGGGCCGGCGGTGATGGATAACTATTAACACCCGCTTTTAACAGTTTATGCTAACATTATCTGTTTATGCTAACATGGCGGGATGCTTGATGAAATGAATCAACAGTTGCATGTATTGTTGTTGTTGTTTATGATCTTGCTTATGTTATCAGGTCCCCAGAGTTTCACAGGAGAGGACAGTGCTGAGTTCCACGTCCATGGTGGTCCTGCTGTCGTCTCTGCTGTCTTGCAGGCTCTTGGTAGGATCCAGATGCAGTAATACATTCTTATCGCAATTCATACAATATAATAAACCATGTGCTACATAGACTTACTGTCTAACTGATGATTTTGATCCCTGTATTAACAGTTGTGTTATGTTTCGTCTTTTTATTTAAGTATTAAAATATTCTAACGCGTGCTACACGCTGGCTCTTGTACACAATTGATGCATTGCTTTTGTCGTGCCGATAGGGGGCAGTGTTGTAAAATGTATTGAATGTTTGTTTCCAGTACTTAAGCATTTACAGGGCAGGGAGGGTAAATTATGGTTAGACTAGATTAGACTATACTGAAGAAAGAATAATAATACTTTTAATGTTTTGATAGTATCAAATGCAAGTCCAATTTATTTTACTGCAGGAATGTTTTTGCTAACCTCCTTAATATTTGTTTGTGGGCAGTACCATACAAATATTTCTTTACATTTTGCAAATCACTTACCTGAGTACCACCAGGGATTTTCTTACATAGAGAAATTATTGGTGCCCCCGCCCCCCCAAGAGGTTTTAGCTCCCCCAAAAGAAACCAGCCCCAAAATGCTAAGATTTTTTTTTAAAACCAATTTTGTTAATGACATTTCATTCATGCTTACTGTGCCGCAAAGGCACATTCTGAGGCAGGATAAACCCTGTATACTGGAAACACGTTCATGATATCATTTTGCAGTCAAATAGCTTTACATAACCTTAACCTGTTAAACGTCATTCAGCAACACATACGGTACTGATCCTTTGACTCTCTGTGTGTGTGTGCGCGCGCACGCGTGTGTGTGTGTGTGTGTGTGTGTGTGTGTGTGCGCGCGCACGCGTGTGTGTGTGTGCGTGCGCGTGCGTTCGTGCGTGTGTCAGGAAGCTTGCCTGGTGTGAGGCCAGCAGAGGCAGGAGAATTCACGCGCAGGGCCTTCCAGGCAGGGAAGCTCGGCTTAACAGAGGTTAGTTGAATAAATCCTCTTAAAACATTAGTATTTGTGACACAGTAATGCTATGGACCAGAGGCATGTAGCAGAGAGTAGAGTCAACTCTAAAGGACTGTTTTGTCACAGCAATGGTGGATTGTGGAATCCCAAACAGTTCCATGAAGTTAGCTGCAAATACTAAAAGTACCCTATAAATTATATTTTAAATGCAACGCGACCCGACTCCGGATAAGCGGGAGAAGATGGATGGATGGATGGGTGCATTTATTGACTACTAATTACCAAAAATATTAGTTATTCATCTGTATTTATTGGTTCAAATTGCCCACCAAGCACTTCCTGGAACTGTTTTGTAACCATGTGACAGAATTTCTAACTTCCGTTGAAGCGATTCTCTCTTCTTGGCTCTGCTAAGAACAAGCTGTGCATGTCTCAGTGCCACCGCAGGGTGTATCCTGCTGACAAAAAGGAAATGTAATAGTGACGGTATACAATACTGTACATTGTAGATGTAGAAAACTTTATTGATCCCAAAAAGGGCAATTCATTTGCATCTTACACCATTCATCCACACATGTACAACCTCTTATCACATGACATTGCGACCATGAACATGCAGATGTGTGACACATTTAAAGAATAATCTGAATACATGTGGATAAAACAAAATGTAGGATCATAACAAATGCAAATGATTGTGTGTTGTAATTCAGTTAACAATTACCATACAGTCACTCATAGCGACATGCTGGCCCCAGTGATTGAATGTTGGAGCAAAATAGCTATAAGAAATTATCTATGTGACTGACATTTCTTTTTTTCAGCAAAACTAATGTGTGAATGTGAGTGATCTGCGCTATCTCATGGTGAAACATTTCTATCCTAATGGCAGTGGTCTGTTCCAGGACAATAATGCCCCCCCATCCCGTCATCAGAAACCACAGATTCGAGAATGAGTGAATGGCCTACAGAGAAAAACATTCTTTTTTTTTTTTTTTTTTTTAAATATGTCACCTTTCTCATCCATCCCATTGCTAAAGAGTTTTTAAATACTCTATTAAGAAAATAGCACTTGGGTGCTAAAACGGCACACATTTGAGTTTATATGATGTAATACATACATATTACATGCACCTTAAGGTCGTTTGTAATGTGTGTTTAGGTGGAAGGCCTTGGGGATCTGATCCATGCCGAGACAGAGGCTCAAAGGAGGCAGGCCCTCAGGCAGATGTCTGGAGACCTGGGGCGTCTGTACCAGGACTGGAGCCATAAGCTAAAGAGGGTACATGGTCCTGTTGAGTAATGCGCAACAAGCTACGTACAGTAGCACGTTAACCCTCTGAACCCGCGATCCACGCCGGCTCGGATATTTCGGATCATATCTTATTTTAAATGTTAGAACTCGGGTTTTTCACCGAAATCCTGACATTCCGTCGAAGAGATTGGTGTGTATAGCTTGTCATTTTTGGCATAGTAGGGGCTCTGCAACACGCAGAGAAAGTCGGACATAAAATATGCATTGCATAATGGATTCTCGTATGTTTGTATTCATGGCATATGTTTATATTTTGTGTCTCATCTTCAGAACGGTAACAGATAGAAACTCAGGTTTTTTCCCCACATAATCCAGACACTGCTGAAGAGATGTAACATTGTTTTTAGCAATTATGTTCCACTTGAAGGATTACTAGGTTATAGACGTTAAACAACGGCCGCTAAAAATAGTACAAACGTTAAAAAAAGTTTAAACATATTTGGGGGGGGGGGTTTGTTGCTAAAAAACAGCATAAATTATAATATAAAGAATTATAAATAATAATAACATACCCAGTGAAGCTCAGGGCTTACAAATTAATAAGAGTGCATACACTTAAATAAATAAAACGCAACTAGTTCAATTCATTTTGTATATATATTTTTTTAACTTAAACTTGACATAAAACACTTGATTATACCTATTGCATAAATGCTTTTAGAAGCCATAATATCAAAGTAATGAAAAACGGCCAAAAGACCCTTTAGAGTTCAGAAGGTTAAAGCGATGCTGGAGAAAGATCAACTCAAACACAACTGTCCCTTCAATGCCAAAGGTGCTCCCTCAGAAGCCCTGCCCCCTTCAATGCCAAAGGTGCTCCCTCAGAAGCCCTGCCCCCTTCAATGCCAAAGGTGCTCCCTCAGAAGCCCCGCCCCCTTCAATGCCAAAGGTGCTCCCTCAGAAGCCCTGCCCCCTTCAATGCCAAAGGTGCTCCCTCAGAAGCTCAACCCCAAATATTTGGTCAAACATTGCCAAGGCTGGAAAAGTGTTGTCTGCACCACTTTGTTTCCATTTACAGACCCAGGGCAATGTAGAAACCATAGAACTATATAAAAACGGTAAAAAAACACCAGGCTTTCACCTGGTGTAGCATGAGGAGAAATTTGCTGAATTGACAAAAGGTGTATTTGCTAAGTTACAATTGCTGTCTCCACCTTTTAAAAAGCCCCAATGTAATGACATTTTCTTTTAACTATTCAGTTAAAGTAGTGTTGCATTTTGTATTTATTTAACATTAACTTTATTTGTTATGTAAATAGGAGGTTGTGTCGGAGATGATGGGCTATGTGATTAGGAGGATATGTCTGAGGTGATTGGTCATCTCCAGAAATGATGTCACATCTGGGGCCAGCTTGTTTAAACCATGGTTTCTGGTGATAGTTAAAACAGATTTTAGTATTAGTGCAGCCCCTTCAGACAACACACATTTCCAAGTTAGAATTGTACCTTTAAGTTTGACTTGCTGGACATAACTTCGTTACTATTAGTTACCTAATGTCTGTATTCTGTGGATCTGTATGAAATTAATGTATGGAAGTTGATGCTTAAAACGGGTCCACACATTATTGGCACTGGGCTAGAAGTGTAGCGCTAAAGATACAGATGCTTTACTACAGTGACTCAAAGACATTCGTAATAAAACTAGTCTAGTAATTTGTCAACAAAGGTTTTTACGACTAGGAAGTTCTATGGAAGTTGTTAAATGTCCATTTGTACTCCAGTTAATGCTGGGTCGTTGTGGTCTGTGTAAAGGGTGAAAAGTCCTCCCGCCTCTTTCCAAAAATCGAATGTGGAAGTACTGTCCATTGGAAACTCTGTGTAAATCTCTCTGGTTTTACTGTGTCCTTGGCACTGGACCTGAGTTAGCGATCCAGCATTATTCCATCTCTATTTTTGATGGAGATTTCTCCGAATATGACGTTCTGGAATGACTCTGTACTATGCTACAGGTCACACACCTCACTAATTTGTTGACGGTCAGTTGTGGGAATTTGCAGTTTCCTGTTTTTGTGGAAATATACCATTGCAACCATCTGTTAGAGAGTTCTGTGCAATGCATTACAATTGTGATCCTTGCATCCTATCCAGCTGGTGTCATTTATTTCATCACATCAGGGGAAAAAAAACAGACTGGATAAGATTAAACACTGCATTGTTCACGAACGTTCGCAAACATTTTCCAAACCGTTTTGCTTTTGCTTTGAGTTCACGGCGAACATTGGCAAACACAAACGGGAGGTAGTTACCGGCAAACAAGCATGGATGCTTGACTAAAGGTTGCAGCTTATATATAATCATTTGGATATTTGTTTTTTTTGCACAAAACATAAACGTTTTTATTGTTTGTTTTCCGAATCTGACCGCACCCCAGGTTATTTTACACCTGTATTATTCATGATTTACTACCAACAAAATCACTTTGTATCTACTTAGATAATAAACTTTTAATAATGATTTCTCTAGTATTACAATTTGTACAATTGCCGGCATCAGTTATACAATTGATACCAGCAAAAGAGGCATGGTTATGCTAGGGTTACTAGAATTAGTGTGGGATGATATACTGGTAGAAATGTAGCTAATTTGCTCATCGAATCAGTGGCCAGAACTGCATGGATCCACATTAATATTTCATGGTATTTAATTTAATGGATTAGCCAAAAATAGGCAGTAGCAGATGGCTATTTTATACAGGATGAACCATTTTTCAGTTTAATTTCTAAAAGAAGCCCATTAAACATATCCTGTTTTAAAAAAAAATATAAAAATATTTTAAAAGCAGCAATCATAAAACATCGTTGTGGAAGCCTTGATATGGATCACATCACTTTTTAGGTAGATAGGTACAGTACTGTAATAGCAAATAGTGTTGAAACAGTTGTTAATCCGTACACGATAAGTACACGTAAGTGCATTCTGCTAATAGTAGTCCGATCAACTAAGGGGTTTCATTGTCACTGGATACAAAACACGAGTTTTTACCAGATATTATGCATACTACTGTAACACTACATACGGTATAATGGTTAGATGCTAGTTTGCAGTCTTGTCACCACCAACCCACCAACAAGCTTTTCACTAACATTAATTTATGTGTGTGAGACTAATACAAATAAAATAAATCATCTTTAATCTACTGAGATGGTTATGGGGTTCCTCTTCTTTAAGGTATTTTACCAGTAGAGACCAGTGTCAATGTGAGATCACTATACTACGTTGGCACAAGATGTAAACTCACAATGTACACTCACAATGGAGGTGTTAATTTTGGCCTTCCTGAAGTTATTTTTGACATTTCTGCAAAAACCTTGTTTTGAAAATGCGTCAGCTGAAAGTGTGTCAGTTCTAGTATAAGGTCAAGTGAACACCTAAACAATACAGCTTTCCTTTTGTAAATAGGCGAAGGTTTAACAAATCTTAGGTTTCCTGTTTTGTGTGGTCCTGTTGCATCTGATGTGTCAATCAACATTCACACGGACGATAAATGAGACAAGACAAGCTTGTTGCTTGTCGTTAGATGGGTGGGTTTGGGCTTGTGGTTACCAGGATACCGAACTAAACAAGCAGGCTAGATAAGACTGCAAACTTAAAATATGTTCCCGCTCTTTTTAATGTCAAATATTTTTTCAGCAATGACCAAAGTTTTTTTTTCCCCATAGAACATTTGTCAGGGCTAGTGACACCATAACCAAACTTCTTTCAATCCCAAACGTCTTTCAATCCCATTTTTGTAATAATCGGTGTGAGGTATATAAGTATACATATTTTTGCAATCAAAACACAAAGTTACAATCGCTGACTTAACCTTTAACATTATCTACATAAAGTGAAGTATCAGATAGTAGAGAAGTATCAGTTTGTTAACCTGCTCTATGTAAATGTAGTTGCCGACTATCTAGCGGTCAGCCTATATTTACAGTGCGTCTGCATTGCTGTGTTTTCCAGAGCCTGGCCCACGTTGAAGCCTTCATAGACTTCGGTGAAGATGAGCTCCTCGAGGATGGCGTGTTAGCTCGAGGTAGGTGAGCGGTAGCCTGGCTCCGCTCGACTGTTGCTATTCCACGAGATTACAGTCTGGAAACCCTGTTCTCATTAGTGGTTTCACCGCCACCCTGCTGGTGACCCAATAAGGGTGGGTTGGTGTCTTGACGTTTAAGTCCAGCGTGTTTTGAAATGGTGGTAGAGCTAGATAAGGCGGTCAAAACCATTGTAACAGTAGCAACGCCGATTTGGTTAAATTCTGTCAAATAGGTATGAGGCAACGACTGTTAACACTTCCCAATGGAGCGTGCCCAGACCCTGTTCACAGTGAATTTTGGGTCTGGTTACACCAGGCTAGATATACAGTATATACCATGTAAGTCATCTAATGTGGCTCGGGAAAGGGAGGTTTGGGGTCCCCTGCTGGAGCTGCTGCCACCGCGACCCGACTCTGGATAAGGGGATGAAGATGTACACTGAACAATACAGTGTACATCTAAGTCATATAAATACACTATAAAAAAAAAAGCCATGATAAAATGGTCCCAAGAAACCGATGTATGAAGCGAACCGTCGGTCACAAATGTCAGTGGATTGACCCGACTGAACCGTAGATTATGAAAACTGTTAACACCCCTACTTGTAACTTTACAAAATCTGTACATGCAAATTCGTTTACAGTAAAAAAATAAAGTGTAGGATTATCTCTTAAGTGTGTGTGTACTTTATTTTGTGGTAATTGAGTTGTAAAATATGGAAAAGTATGGAATTTGTAAATGGAAAATGTGTATAAACCCTGTTGAAAGCATGGTGTGTGTGTGTGTGTGTGTGTGTGTGTGTGTGTGTGTGTGTGTGTGTGTGTGTGTGTGTGTGTGTGTGTGT
>JAODUE010039576.1:0-19803 GCA_027564755.1 Amblyopsis hoosieri
AAAGCCAGCTAGGACGAATAACGCAGCGGCTGCCACCGATGCGGCTGGCGTCGTCTCGTCAAACCGACGAGGAAGCACGTGGCGTCCGCGCAAAAGCCACTAAGCTAGCAGTGGTGCCACCTATGAAGTCAGCCGTCCCACAACCTCCACCCCCTCAACACATGTTCAGCCTCCTCTGGGCACAGGCTGGGCATTAGAGAGAGAGGGAGGGATAGAGAGAGAGAGAGATAGAGGGACCAGTGGAGTGGAAGTATGAGCAGGAAGGACAGAAATAGAGCAGGGAAGCAGTGAATTAGAGACACACAGACTGTGTGCTGCATCTATCTCGTTGAGGCAGCTGACGGTTGGCTGTTCAGCATGGAGGGGGGGGTGGTTTGAGGTCTGTTTGTGTAGCTTCATTCCCTCCGGTTTCCCTGGCGTCTGGGCGACGATAGAGGTGCCACGCGGATGCCTTGCTCTCTGCATCCCCGTGGAACGACGTGCATCACCTCCTCCGTCCACGCAGCGCCGGCATCACGCGGTCTGGTCGCCCTCGCAGGGCCCGTGAGCATGGCTCCATCCCAGCCACCCTGTGGAGTCCAGGGGCTGGTCGACGCGCCTGGCCGCTCCCCGCCTCAGTGAGCTGTGTGCTGTCTGCACTCCAGGGTAGCTGCGCTGTCACACGCCAGCGGGCAAAGGTAAATGCTCGCGACCGTCGCACTCAGATGTCATTGTGTTTAGTGTGTGTGTGTGTGTGGGGGAGGGTGTTGTCATCTGTGAATGAGTGCCAGTGTCCGTGCATACAGTTTGTTCATTGAGTGTATGCTTTGGAGATGGGTGTTATTGGGAGTGTGCTGTGTGTGTGTGTGTGTGTGTGTGTGTGTGTGTGTGTGTGTGTGTGTGTGTGCGTGTCATAGTATTTTTTTGTGTGACTGTGCTTGTGTGTATTGTCAGTCTGTGGGAAGCGTGTCTGTGTTTTTTACCAGTAAACGCATTTTCCAAAGACTTGTATGCAGTGCTGGTCCCATTATGAATGGCCACAGAGCCATATTGTATGATTACTCTATGCAGAATAACCCAATGCATAATGGATGTTCTGGGAGATATTTTGGCAAGCAACAAGTACCAGTCCCTGCGAAAGTACAGGCGGAAAGTAGGCTAGGCTAGCTCTGCATCACACAGACAAAAGACTGGATGAATAATTGACTGGTTTCTTAAGGCCAGTGGTTTGCCCATCTGTGGGCTATGCAGGCCTCCAAACTGGCCAATTTTAAATGAAAACACTTCACTGTAGGTGCATATAATTGCTGGCTCACCTTGCACTAATGGAATTGACCTCATTGATCTAGAGATGGTTTGGGATATCTAGTTGTCTTGATATCCTTAAGCCTATATCCTCGTAATCTATGATTAATTGTTTGAGACAAAGTGAGGTTTGAACCTGATATATTTAAAACCGTAATCCTTAATTAATGCATCATTCTTAACAAGATGCTATTTAATTTATCATCCGTTAAAGTAAGACAAGATTCACACAAGAAGATCGCATCGGTGGAGATAAACATAGCTAAAGATATTGATCGAGACACATTTTAGAAAATAGGTGGCAATTACTGATGGCAGCATGCTCATTTAGCAATTTGTTTGCAATTTATAGGCTTAAAGGCAAAAATTATGTGGATTGGAGCTTTAAATCAAGTCCAGATAATTCAGAATCCAGGTCAGTTGAACTAAATAAAAATGTGATTTAAAATCAGCCAAGGTTTTAACGATAAAGATTTAATGACAGCATAAATTGATAGATGTGTATGTACCATACTCAAACACATTAGTGTACTGTAGCCTACACTACAGCATCTAGCCAGATAGTTAGCAATAGTGAAGATCAAGGCTCAGAAGCAGGTGTAAAATCCAGATACAGGCTCTAGAAAGCTGCTCTCATTAGCTTACTGTCGTGTAACAGCGTGGGTTTGTGACGCGTGACAAGCCTTATATAACGGTGAACATAAGCAAGGGGCATTAGACGTTCTTATTTGTCTATCATAAAACAGCCTCTATCCCAGATGATGGTTCTCTTTCAAGTCACACCTTTAACCTCTCCAGCTGTTTTCATTTTTTTGAATTTGAGTGTTCCAACACCATCTTTTCGTTAATGGTGAACATGATGAACCATTTTACATTTACAGTGTTGTTTTCTTTAGTTATTTACTAGTACTTCTATTAATATCTAATGAAAATCATTAAATATTTAAAATACCCAAAATACAGCAAAGCAGCATAATATACAGTATAGATGGTCTACTGATGAAGGTATTTTAATGGTCTTTTAGCACTCACATACCTCATCCTTGCATTTAAAATTGTACCTGTGAGGTAGAGAGACCCCTAGCATATTGCCTATCTGCAATATTATTTGCAGATTTAAGATGCCAGGACATTTAAGATGCGATGTACTGTAAATCACAGTAGTTTGAACACTACAGTAGAATGGATGCAATGGGGACAATTCAGGCTGTTATGAAATATAGAGTATAGACATGTTATGAACTGTACAGTACGCACAAATGTTATCCAAAAGGTTGCAGAATGTCACATTCACTTTTCCATTTGAAAAAAATGTAACTTAAATTTACAGTAAAGAAATACATTCACTCAAACAATGAAGTGTCCACATATGGCCATATATGACAACGTTTTGTTGTTAACAATGTGACAATGTGACATTGCACATCACAGCCATCCAGTTGCCCGCTATACAGCCATGTGCCCATAAGCACGTATTAATTAATGAATAAAGGGTTACATAGCACAAAACCCGCTGCCGTTCTTGTCTCTACAGGGTTGATAGCTAGGTGGCTAGCTGCTAGCTGCTAGCAACAACACAAAGTGATATTCGGTTAAACAAGAAACAAAGTTAAACAAAGCCATATTCTATCTTTGTTATTATCATGGACATAAAGTTCAATGTTTTGCACGATATGACTGATCACTGATCGAGATAAAAGCGTTATTACTCGCGTAAACAAAAACAACAATGCGTTTCCGGCAGGGGATACAATTTAGGTATTTATCTTTATCTTTATCAATGAGCAATGTTTAGGTTAAGTAAATAAACACAACATTATCTAAGCAACTTATGTCTAATCCGTTTACTGATACTGAACAATAGCCTATATTAATCTAGTTATTGATGTGCATAGTGCATCACTCTTGGTAATGTGCCTGTCCTGCAGACTCGTGTTTACGCTACGGTAGCCTACCAGTTACTGTATCAAAAAATAGATTTACAGATTTGGTCACCTGCAAATGTTGAACATTAAACTTGTACTTAGTTTGTGTACTGGCGATCAACATCAGTTCCTTAGCTTGTATATTTTGCTGAATACTACGTAGGTGGCTATATCCTCATAGGGGCGTTACCAAACAAACTGTCTGTTATAATCTACGTAACATACGCACTCTTTTCTTATACGCCTGTTTTTCTGCCTCTTTTCCTTTTATGGCAAGTACAGACTAGGGATCTAACAGTCCACGTTGAAAGGCCAAGCACTTGTTTGTGTCACATCGACATTGCTAATGCCAAAGACAACTAGAAATACTTGGTTGTCATGGAATGAGTCCTTTATTAAACTTCAAATGGGTGTGTGATAAAGTGTACCGAATTTCTTCAAGTTTTAAGATATCATCTAATTTAACCATTGTTTAAAGCAAGGTGAGGAAACTGATTTCCACTCTCAGTATAACCCTTTTTGCAATGACTAAACCAAACATGAGGGCTTGTTGTAGTGTTCAAGGGAGCGTATCATCACATAATCAGAGCAAACCATTATGACAGTAAGACTTATCAGGAATTAAAGTGTAACTGCACCCCAGCTCTGAGCCGACTTCACTCACTACAACTTGAGCTGAGTGAGGGGAGGGAAGGGGATGAGAAGGGGCCTCCATTACATTAACGTTAACATTTGAGTTTGATGCCGTATGAGCGTACTAATTGTATCGTCAAAAATCAGTGAGGTTCTGGGGTGTAGATCCGTTTTCAGCACATAAAATGCAGATTTTTATAAAAACGGTAATTCTGTCAATATTAACACTAGCATTGATGTGTTTCATCACAGATCCATCCTGTTACATAGTTTACAGCTCAAAAAAAACACTTTTTTGGGTGCAGTTACACTTTAACATGATTAAGCCCTTAAGAAAGCATAAATCTCCAGATTTGACTAATAGACCTTACATTACAGTCTTGTTCAGTAAATTGTACAATACTTAGTTATTGCATTTAACTATATAGCTGTGTCTTTAACACTCAGCCAGGGTACACTTTCTTCTAGAAGCTTCTTAAGAAAAACAGCTGAAAGCACATGGCTGAGCTGACCTAAATGTAGAAAGCCCTTTAAAGAATAGCGCATGTATAGTATATACTGTAGCTCAGAGCAAGGGGATAGCCATTGTCTGTAGCTGCATCTTTTCCTGGTTTGGTGCATTAAAGCACAGTACTGTATTTGATTGGAAGATTGGATCAAATGCAGCCTTAAAAATGATGGCCTCAAGGTTATAAATGTGTTTACATTTTCCAACATATCAGGAAACCAATACCATGTAATAGTGTCATTTGTCAACCGTGCCACCTTTGTCAGTGAAGACAACTGTGTCAGTGAAGACAACTGTGCCCCATTTCAGAAAGCAGGTTTAACTACAGTAACTCTGAATTCTGAAACTAACCCTGAACTCTGAGATGACACACTCTGAGATGGAAAATCCACTTTTCTCTTTCAGAACAGCTGATCTGTGTTAGTGAAGTCAACTTAGAGTATGTTAAGGTAATTGTGTGCGTACTAGAACCGATTCTACACTGCACCATGGCAACCGCTTAGAAAAATATTAAAGCTTAACATGCTTTATACTGTAGCAGAAATGTTTATGCAGTTTTCAACTTGTGGAAAGTTACTTAGGAAAAGTGTTCATGCAAAAGCAAACATCTCTCTCTCTCTCTCAAAAGCAAGTATGAAAAGTAGCGACCGCACTAAGACCCCCCCCCTTCCCCAGTGGGCCCTTTCTGTAGTGTGATTTGAGTAGAATTTAAGTTGTATATTTTTGTATTTGCATGTTCATAATATTGTTCCTGTACTGTTTGTACATGAATTGTGCCCCAATATTTACTGTGGGATTTTCTCTAATGGTGGAAAATCTAACACAGTATAGGTTACTTATCCCTATTTATGGAGGAAATTTTCAGAGAAAAAGCTATTATGTATAATAGCTAACCCGTGGTAGATTAGCCTACTGTTTAACACACATAAATGTAAAAGGGTGGACAATGTTCTTAAGATAAATGTGACGAAAAAAACGGTAACATTCAATTATGATCTAGGAATAAAAGTAGACTACTCGGTGTCTCAAAATTGTTTCCCGATGCAAAGCTATACGAATTAATTTGGCTTCCACATTGGCAAATATTACCTTGATCTTGACCTTATCTAGCCTGCTTGTTCAGTTCTGTATCCTGGTAACAACAAGCCAACACGGTCATTTAGTGACAAGCAATAACCTTGTCACTCTCATTTGTCGTCCGTGTGAATGCAGGTTTTTTCAGCATGCACAGATAACGTACGCTAGCAATGCGAGAAGATATTTGGCGAATTTGACATAAAATGTTATCATCTTAAAATTTGTTTACAATAGTTGACTATACCTTTAATGGTTGTCTATAAGTGAAGTGTTTGCAATCAGACGTGAAAAACAGACTGTAGTTTGTTAACCCTAAAATGAGTGATACTGTTTTCTGATTCAGAAAGATAACTCAGGGAAAGTTACTATGGTAACTGACTATGTGAACCTAACCTGCTTACCAGCAGGTTTTCTTTAACAAACCCTGAGTATATCTTCCTCCTCCCTCCCTCAACATCGGGTGACCTTTCCTTGTTAACCCAATGTGGAAGTCAAATTCATTCGTATAACTTCAAATCAGAATTCTCCCAAATCAGTCAGCAACCAACACATACAATCATCATCAAAACTAAGATACATAACATAAGACTGCTAGCTTAAAATACATTCCCTCTCTTTTTAATGTAAAATATTGTTCAATCATCATAGTCTTTTTTTTCCCCATAGAAAATGTGTCCGAGCTAGTGACATCACAACTGAATTGTCTTCCGATCCCATTTTTGTAAAAATCGGTGTGAGGTCAAAGTATAAAAATGTTTGCAGTCAACAAATCAAATATATTGCAGCAAAAATGCCTAATAAGCTAATTAATTTTTTGTTTTTTGTTTTAATATATGGGGCGGAGCTTCTGAGGGATTTTCTTCTGATTTGGGCTAGAAGTTAGCAAGCGTTCTCTAGAATGACTAACCCTGCCTTTAATAGCAGCGTTATTATTGAGAGACTTCATCAAATTGAGAAGGACTATTAATATATTCTGTATTAATTTCCTAATTAATTAAATGTTTTTTGTTCTTTTGTCAAAATGTGTGATTTTTGGTTTGGCCAATTGTCTTGTTCTGGTAAATTACTTACAAAGTGAAACTTTAAGTGTTAAGAATAGCAGAGCTTCAGTCCAGTCCTGAAATTAGCTTAGAATTAGTCGAATGAGAATTTGGTGCTTGTTGGTGACACAAATGCATCACCAGTGACATAATTGATACTTTTTTTTTAAGTCTTATTTTTGAAAATCATATACACTGTTGCTACTAGAATAATTGAGCAAGTTGGCTTACTTAAAGCAACAATGTATTGTATATGATTTTCAACCAAAAAAGAAAAGATCTGCACAGTTAAGAGATTCAACACATTGTGAAATGATATAGCTTGACATTTTCATTGTTGCTATGTGTAATGTTGCACATTAGAAGCACATGTCAAATGTGATTTTGTTTGCATTTTACAACAGACTGGAATACACTTAAAACTGTTGTCTGTTAGCTATTAGCCTACTGTCTAGATTCTGAATCTGTTTCCAAGTTATGTACATATATTATGTACATAATATATTATTATTATATTATGTATATATTTGAAACACAAAACAGGACCCTGAATACCTCTGTACCGTGCCATAAAAAGCTACAACTGCATCACAGTTTTATACTTGGTTTGAAAGAAGTGTGACATTACTGTAGTTTTCAAACATCAAGAAAATCTAAAAATAACAGTTAGTTGGAATGAAGAACTATTTCTGACAGTGGGTAATATTGCAGTGGGTTGGTGAGAGAGGCTTATGGGTCAGTAAACCAGTTAGGTTGATTCAGTTGAGTAGCTCTATTATATTCAAATCCTCATAAATCAACCTGTTGCCAATGTATAATTGTCCTTGTCCTAATTTAACAAGACCTGCACAACACACTGCTGCTCTGTTTCTACTTCAAGTTTCTAATCTTGTTTACAATTTTGACATCATTTTATAAACAGCAAATGATCATGTGCCCAGACTTGGTTGCACCCATCCCCACAATTGCCTCTACCCCTATAACTTTTTCTGAAACAAACGCTACCAAAAATCCTTAATGGAGGTTTAAAGACAACAACTATTATTAATATTATTTCAAAATTAATATTGTCTGTCATGTCTGAGAACCTATAATCTGACACATGATGTCATGCTGTACCACTACCAGTAATCTAAGGAAATATGGTGGATATCAGCATATCATATCAGAATCATTAGCTATCAGCTAGTGATTCTGGATGGGTGTCAGCTGAAAACCACAAATATAAATGATATAACTGCAAATCCCTTAGAAGAGAGAGATACCGCAAATCTCAATTTCCCAATGAGTGTTTGAGCTAAATCACAAGATTGACTCATCTGTATATCAGCAGGATGTGAATTAGGGGAGAAGTATGTGTTCATTAAATAGCCTGGGGGAAGTCATGTTCATTCCAACATCGGTGCCAGGGGCTTAGATGATTATACCAATTTACCCCCCCCCACCCCCCACCACCACCACCACCCTAAGGAAGACATTTAATGACTCTGTTTATGTCAAACTGTTTTCCTCTCTGAAAACCTCTGTTAAATGTGCCACGTACATGCTAGCTGTGGATTCTAAGGCTTTATGCTTTATGCCAACACATGTGGACATCTTTCTTTTTGAACCAGAAAGAGTTTAAATGTAGACTACAATATACATGTTTAGGTAATTGGTGACGTATGATCTACACTATGAAAGATATTAATAGTTGGCTCTAACAAGCTTCACACTTAACTCACAATTAAGTCACATTGATTTTACTAAGCACTAGCACATAGGCCTTTTATTTATCTTGAATATGTTTCTCATTTTGTCAGCATTATATATTACTTTATAAAATGGTTAGATCTTGTGGATGAAGCTGGATTTGTTATGTGTTGGGAACATGCCTATGCATATTTATTTAGACGATGAGCTCTAAAACTAGTATAGTCATGATTTGACTTGAAATTTCAATGGAAACATTTTTGGATTACATTGCCTCACATTAAAACCAAAAGGGTGATCCACTTATTAACCACGTTTTTCAAATTACAGCACAGACCAACCATTTATGGCATCTTAATGTTTTTGGTGAAATTTTCACTTGGAGACATTTTCTCAACTGTAATGAAACATTTATTTTATGCTAAAAATAATTGTTATGAAGGATGTCAATTACTTTCCTCAAATGCTTTTCTGAAAATGGAATTTGACTGTCAGTGGTTGGTTAAAGGAACACTCTTGAATATGTTTCTGGAATTGCCGTTATGGTTGAAACATTATTTTCAACAACTTTGCTGTCACTCCTCAATTTCTACTTGGCTGAAATCATTATCTACTCCCCCCACTATGCCTTTTTGTGGATAGGATACTTGTGTATCAAACAATGAGCTGGGGAGTATAATTGGGGGCTCTGTGGGTAGTGCACAATCTATAGTAGGAGTGTGTTTTTAAGGTATAGGTAATAGTCATATGATAAAATAAAAAATAGATGTTGCTAGCGTTAACATGTTCTAAAAGCAATAGGATAGGTCATAGCAAGCCTTATCAGCTTGTGTAATCATGACACGTGGTCCAGATTACCAATGTAATGTTTACCTGTTTGATTTATCCTACATTGAACTCAACAGTCTCAGCGCCAGAAGCTTTTGTTAAATTAAAGATGCTTCCAGATAAACTTTTAAATAATTCGACAGCTCCCTCTGCTGGCCAGATGGTAAGAAACAACATTTGAGGAGTCAATAAAATATTCAGTATTTGATAAATGTCTTCACATTTGTGTTTGTTTAAGGGACATTAGAATACACATATACGTATGCATGTTAAACAATAGAAACTTAACGCTCAATATCAAACCCTACACAGTACTTTAAGTACTAGTCTCGCAGAGATGCTAAAAGATGCTTACAGTATGTGATGTGGTGCTAATGGATGGAAGAGGCTGATTCTACTAGCCCATATCTAAATACAGAAATGTGTCTCATCATATTATAACAAAATCTCTTGGAAGATTCTTCTGAGCAAACTCATACCGGAAGTATTGGTAACTACTGTCACATTGCAGAAAGAGTCATGGCCTGCCTATACCACCTTTAAGGGTTCTAAGTTAGACATAGGCCTATTTACACTAACCAAAATGTTTACCCAGTGAGGTAGAACCAATTAAGTCTTCACATTAAATTGAAATCAGAAAACTAGAGCCTCTATATAGTTCTCAAACATGCAAAATATTATTGCACTGTTATACCACTAGGTGGAAGTAGAGACCAACATTTCATAGAGGTCTGAGCAAGATGATTTCACAGTTGTTGCAAATGTCTTACTTTAGATCATCATTTGGGTCAGCAACAATTAAATTTAACTTATTATAACTTATTAATGTATTCCTAATGCATAGACTACCTGAGAGACTACCTGCTAGCTAAAGAAACACCAGTTGCAATAGAAGTTTAGTTTATTTATTATTATCTGCCCAATATAACAGTTAAGAGACGAGAAAGTGAAATGAACTTGTATTATTTAAATACATCTCTATTACTTTTTAAATAGGTTGTGCTTGTTTTAAAATTAGTTTATAGTCTCTTAAATAGTCTTTATGTGTGTGAGATAAATAGGGATAAGTAACCTATACTGTGTTAGAATCTAAGTAAAATTGATTTTTTATTTTTTTTAAAGGAAAAAAGGGGGGCCTTTTAGCACTGCGTTACTTTTGTATTCAAATATTTGACTGAATAATACTTAGGTTAACAGTCAGATTACTTTACTATCATACCAGTTATTAAATCATTTTGTGTGCGCTTTACTTAATTTGTTTTTTCTTTCTCATTACTAAATTTGGCATGATGCTGATGCACCGCCAAATAGTGGACTAATGCACTATTCAATAGTCCAGCATTTGGCAGAGGTTCCTTTTAAATGATATTGAGTTGGGCCTAGCTATTAAAATGTTTGGGTCAGAAAGTGGTTTTAAATACTTCATGACAAACGTATTTGTAATGAGTTCAATTTCACCTCTATATCATTCTGCTGATTGTGCTATAGTATTCCTGCATAATAGAGTGATTTAGTATTGTCTACATTAATTGAATGAACCTTTGTCTGTCCTAGGAAAGCTCACTGCTGACTGAGCAATCAAGTTTTGTTTGTCTCCCCCCCCCTTAAGAAAGCTGAGCTTTATATCCAACATTCATCATGTTGTAGTGTAGTACATCTTGTATCCTATTGATCAGCCATGGTGTCACAAACATTATTTAATACTGCATATATTATGTTCCATAAAGCCAAAATTGTACACCAATAAATGGAAAATAGCAAGGTAAGATTTGTTATACGCAGTTTACCAGGATGCTTTATGAAAAGGTAAACTGCATTAGGGTGTGTGGTCCACATGCTTTTCATCAACAGTGATAGACAACACCTTGATTCAAACTCACAACCCCAAGGTCACCTCCAAACCATTTCAAATGACGACGAGGCTGTCATATAGGTTTAACAGAGACCAATTCTGGTCAATTCTACTTCTCCTTTACCGTACAGTACTTCTCCACTGGCTCGCGTTAAAAGAGATGACCTTTTCTTGATGTGAAATGAAGATGTGTGATGCACACAGCGATTTTCTGAAAATGTGTGAACGTGTTTAGCTATTTTTATGCTCACTGGGTTGGCTAAGTATAGATGAGTCAGACAGATTGAGACTGAGTCTTTTTATATGGAAAGTATGTAGCTGTGAATCTTGAGGAATGTGATCATAATGACACACATTTTTTATTTAAATCTTTGGGCACACAGAACCCAGCCAGCTGTTTATGTTTGAAACACAACCATGCCTGGACCTGCCTGTTAGGGGACGGATAGTGGCCTACTCGGGTGCAGGAGGTGCATTTTTTGCCATTAAGGACAATTGAGGCTCATTTAAACTGACGCGTGTACTCACCTCCAGACAGGTAAAGAACTGTCTGGTCGCTGGACACACATCTCTCACCTGTAGCTTGAGACATAGAGAAGCATATGCTTCTTTCTTCTCACTCCGTAGAACTCCCCCTATACAGACCCTGACACCTTTGTGTTACGTTGTCAAATATAGGGTAAACATTGTGCCGGAGCATACATTTGGGCTGCTGTAACTTCATGAAAGCATTACATGTCATACATTGTGAGAGGGGTGAGGAGTGGGGAATACAAACATGTTCTTGATGACAAATTATCTCCGTGCCCATCTGGGGACTGAAACAAGCAGCAGATGCACCTTTGTGTTCATCCGTAGGATTATGATGTGCAAGATTAGTGACATACTCTGGTGCTTATGTGTGTCCCCCGCAGCTCCGCCGGCGACGACGCGATCTGTGATAATTATCCCCGGCTAGAGAACGCACAACATCTGCTAGAGGAGAGGAGGAGAGGAGAGGAGAGGAGAGCAGCGTGCCATTGTCAGCAGGGCCCGGCAAATGCTGACCCTGCAGAAACACTTCTCCAGGTAGAACTTGAGCACACTGCTTTCGTTTCAGTAAAATACAGATGTGGTTGTTTGCATGTAGCCTAGAGTAGTAGTAGCATGCACTGTAATATGCGCGGGCTCTTCCGTAGGCCTATACTGAGCAATTATTTTCCCCGTGGAGCACCTTTTATGCATTTTCCACAACATCACAGAGCAAATTATTTGTTTACTGGAAATTTGTTTGAGAATTGAGAAATTCAGTTAGGTAGGTAAGGCTATCAGGGAATGATTGAAACGACTATTGAAATGTTTTATGAAAAAGATAGACACAGCAGCAGGGTAAATGTAATAATTACTTAAACTTAAAATGAATAATGGGACTTATTTATATTAGCTGCAGCTGTGTTTACCCTGGTATGACACATCTAAAAATATGTATATATTATATGAAAAAGGGTGTATGCTACCACACACGCCAAACACACTCTAGTATGTCACAGCATGCCTATTTTCAGCCATGAGCATAAATAGGAGGTATGTTGGCTCTGTTTTAGCATTATATCCTGCCATGTTTGTTTATAGTTTAACTTGTTGTACAGCCCATATTAATAGACAGCATGAGATGCAATTAGCCTTCCATTACAACATTGTACTATTTCATACAACTATGCCTATTTTGCTCAAATTCATCACAGATTGAAGTAATGAAACTGATACAATTTCCGTAGTATTCAGATATTAATCTTTCTAGCAAAACTGAGTCAGGGTCAACTAGAGAGAATAGTGTATTATGTTAAAACTGTATAGGCAACCCTCCATAGCCTGGATCCAACAACAGGTCGTTTTCTAACAGATCCCATGCCAACTTATCTGTAAAATAACAGTGCTGTAACATACAAATTACTGCATATGGCCTTCACCACAGTTCTACTGAGAAGAAGGGCTTATTGGAGTCTTTTTAGCTGGACTGTGAAGGGACTGGGAGATGTCAGCCTTCAGCAGTAAGAGGCGAGACGATGTTGATGATTATTGTGTGTGTCTCAGCACATCATAATAACCCAGCCAACTGTCCCCCCTCCCACACACACACACACTATCTCTCTCACACACACACACACCTATACACAGACTCACACCCCTTCAGAATACAGTATGTTCAGTGAGCTGTGAGATTAGGAGCGATGATTTGTGTCTGAAAGTTAAACCACTGCGTGGTTATTCGAGATGCTGGCTGATATTTAGGGCCGTTGGAGAATGAGCTCTTGTTTTATTTGCCCTATCAGTCAATGCACTTGCTGCTGTAAAGGACAAAAAGTGGTGTGATAATCTATACTACCTTTAAATTATGGAAACTAATAAAGTCCACACGTTAATCTAATGCAAAACGAATGCACCTCCTTATAACAGCACACAAGATAACAAATGTTCTTCCAGAATTTATAAAGATCATCGATTGTTGTTTACTCATTTACATGAAAATGGGAACTGATTAAATTCAGGTCACTCCTGTTGGGAATAGAACCCACTAGAATATCCTGCATCTAAAGAGAAAAACCTGTTCAAAGTGAGTTTCACAGTGCATACTTTTTTACAATTTGTCCACCCAAAAGAAATAAAAAAAGAAACTTCAACAAAATATATAACATATCACCCCTTACAAAAACCTATTCTGTAAGTTTCTGTAAGGTGATGTTTGAAACTTTATATGGAGAGCATAGCATTCTACAATGACTAAATAATGAAGCGATGCTGCATGTCAACTCAATTGATGTTGCGTTAATGAGCTGAGGGCCAATGTGCTGTCTGTAAGGAAAGCTCTCAACAGCAACACAAACAGTATAATATACAGATGTGCTCTCACCCAAGGCAGGCTAATTAAGGAACTTATGCAGCTGATCAAATACTGATATTCTCATGATGCCTTCAACCACTGGACAAAAACAAAAAACATGTGTTGGAAAGGATTTTAGCCTCCAGGGGTGGACGTTGGGATTACAATAGTAGCATTTGTCACTATACTACACATTTTTTAACACTAGTTTCCACATAAACACATCTAGAGAATTACCTGATTTCATATTTAATTTTTCTCTTCAAAGTAATTTTTACATTGTGTCTATTTTTACATTTTTATTTGAATGTTGCCTATCTCTGTTTGAATATGTTACCTGACACTGTGATTAAGTAACCACGGGTAAAAAGCCCTAGCGTGGTGTAACCAGATTCAATATGCACTTTGTGAATATGGTCTGGCCACGCTCAATTGGGAAGTGTTCACAATTGTTGCCTCCTACTGGGTGTAGACCTCTGGTTCATTTTTAAACAGTTTGACAACCTTTAACCAATCAGTGTTGCTACAACTGTCGCTATCGCTTCATTTTGCTCTACCACCATTTAGAAACACACTTGACTTTAACGTTATCTCACTAACATGCTGATTGGACCGCCAGCAGAAAATGCTAAATTGAACAGGGTTTCCAGACTGTAATCTCAGTGAAATATATTGAGCTGAGAGCAATATTTGGGCAGAGCCAGGCTACAAATGCCATTGTATGTTTAAAAAATGCATTCACATGAATCTGAACAGGAGGCTGCTGTTCTGATATCCTGAGAAGTTGACTTATGGAAGACTTGTTTTTCTCTTCCCTGCGATTGGCTGATTCCCTGTTTGAATCCACACAGACAGGCGAGAATGTCTGTTAGAACAGTCTGGCTGTGTTTCTCTGGAGACAAAACTGGCTTCTCACTGTGTTCCTTACATGTTCAAGGGTTCTTGTGTATAATGAGGGTTCTTGAGTATATTCACACAAAAACAGACACACACAGGCTTGCACATGGCTTGCACGCATGCATGCACACAGACATGCGAGCGTGTGCGCACACACACACATACACACACACACACTAACAGGTCATATAGCCCGAAACATCTGTGCGGTATGAAAACAATCGCACATTTGTTGATGAACACTATCAGTTCCAAGTGGTCGTTCCATTAGAAGACAAGTACTGTTTACAATGACGAATAATGAATTTCTGAATTCACTTTTGTCCCAATATGAAATATCAGAAAATTTCTTACAAAAATGTAAATGAAAATTATAATATTTATATTATTATTTACTCTCCATTGTTAACTTTTGCCCATTCCTCATTGCAATTTGTATTGAATATACTTATTGAGTTCATCTCCTATAAATCTGCCATCTGCAAAAAATGCCATGACTTGAACTTCATCCAGCATTACAAAGAATCTCTTAAGTGTGGAATCCAACCCATACCCTTAATTGCTTTGTAGGCAACAGTTACAGTTATAAATAGCAGTAGCTTCTGTACCTAAAACTACCTTATGTTCAACATTGTATTGTTAATGTTTGGGGTCATGTTCTCCAGTTTACTGTAAACGTTGGATGTTTAGCATTACAATACAAGTACCTAAATATCGGTACAGCGGTAGCAGTATGCTTCCTGCTATTGACTGTATACGATCCGTAGCCCTGTGAATAATAGTGCTTGTCTACCAGTCTACAAAGCTTTAGTAGCCAGTAGAGCCTAATCGCATTGCTACTGTATGCTGTAACTTAACCATAGTGAATGCCCGGGAGAGAGGCAAGGCATGTTTTGTGCAGCGAGGTGATTCCCCCAGTTGACCTGTGCTTGGAATTAGCTCAGGTTGTCATGGAGGCAGTTGAATGGGTCACGTTCACACATTGCTGTGCACCTCCACAGCGGAGGTCTTGTTTTGATGAGAGTAGCCTTCAGCAAATGTCACTGAAGCAGCAGAATGCCCCTCTGCTTTGACAGCAGGGGTCTTTTTGTCTTTAGTGGAGAAGGAGACATTCTTTAGTTATCATAGAAGACCAAAGTCTACATGTTGTACACAGAGCCTGCATGGCATACAGAACAGTACTGTACACACGTTGTACCACCTAACAATAGTGTTGTTGCCAAGACACTGCACTCAGTATGGGCAGGAAACAATAAGCACCGTAATTCATGTTATTTATAAATGCAAAAATGTATAGTCAAATAAACGATTTGATCTTAAGTCGATGACGGACGGAGCTTGACGTATCACACTCAACAATGTAGATTCTTAGTTGGTGACATCCACATGCCTCAATTACGTTATAGCACCCCCACACCCCAAATGTATGAAAAGAACATGCATGCACTCATACAGCATATACAAACACAAGCACTCACACACTCAATGGATGTATTTAATGTAATATTCCAGCTGTTAAAAAACATTTCATGTAAATGTATCTCTGTGGAACTGTACACTACACATGTATGAGTAACATGCTTTCTGCACACTATGTTCAAGACGTAACAACAGACTTATGTGCATATTGTGACCAGTCCCCTTATTAACGGCAAGGAATGGCATAAACAACAATAGAAAAATTTTATTACACCAAATATTGCAGTGTGTATTACTTTACCAAGAAAACGTAACATAGTTGCTATATAACAATATTACCTTAGTGCACATACAGTAGTTTTCGTGAAATAGCAGTATTATCTGGGGTGGCAACTACAAATAATAAAATATATATATTTAGATAAAGTAAATACATCACCATAATTATATTGCATATTGCCAGCTGCTGTTTAACCCTGTTATGATTATTTCCAGTGCCAGTATGTAAAGGGGCGGAATGTGGCATGTGAAAAGGGTCTACTGACTTCAGGGTTTGCTGACTTTAAATTTTAGGACATCATTTAGGTATTATTTGATGATGGGGACACACTTCCATCCACACATACCAGTGTGCACACCACATTACATAATAACAGGAACACTATCAAGTTGATGGCATTAAAACAAGTATCAAGCTCCTATAGAGAGATAGTATCAACAAATATTGTTGGTGCCGCAGTTCTTTGTCATGAACTTAAAAAGAAACTTTCTAAATAAAATAATAAACTTCAAAATAGCTTAAGATCTGATATGCCAATCCACTTATTTCTTTTAACATAAGCTAATTGTTTTCCAACAATAAATAATAATCAAAACCTGTGTACACCTGTGTGACCTCTGTGAATGCACCCCTCGGGGAGGGTCTTGTCTAGACCCCCTCTTGGAACACCTCTAATGTACTCTCTAATCTCCGATCTCCACCGATCTACTCCGGGAATGCAATATTGGACCCTGTGTCCAGACATGAAAAACACCCAGCAACAACAGTTGGAAAGCAAAAACAATACCACCATTATGAGAAGGATCTACATTCTATCCACATTTCACAGCCATTAAGGCTGACAGCAATGTCTAGCAATGTCATTTCCATGGCACTTGAGGAATGAGGGCAACAGACTCACGTCCCCCCTCCCAGACCAGAGTCATGAGATTCAGACGGTCTAGAGGTTCAGAGGCCTTGCTAAGGGCAGATTTGGCCAGAGGGTGGGAGGTCCCACATTTACATGCTGGCCCATGGAGACCCAAAGGCCCACTTTTCTCCCAGTGCCCACACATAAACATGTGGAACAATGAGGCTATAACAGAGACCATTTAGCACCGTGCCAATAGCCTCACATAGAAGGAACAACGTCCATGAAAGTCGATAGGAATGGGGTGAGTGAAGTTGAATACGGTCTGATTTTCCATTCACTTATTACTTATCTTGTTATATGTTGACGTGACATGTATAGTAAGTAAGTTGTTAGTGATTAATTGTAAACAGCTAATGGTTGCGCTGGTATGTTCAATAGTTTTGCTTGTGCTTTGGTGGACCAACTACTGCTGCAATAGCCACCATGAAACCAGCACTGCTTTCATGAATGTGCAGTAGGCTATTACAGTACCTCATTCAGCCATCAATAGCCATTTATTTAAACAAAGTTGATGATTGTAGCTTTGACTCTGTATTTGTGATGACATTAGTTATGTATGAACAGTAGGGCTGCGACAGTACACTTTCACGAGACAACGCGATACACAATATTGGCTTCACCAGAATGAAACGAGATTGTTAAGAACATTTTAAGTATTTTCTTATTAACTGTTAATATGATTTATTGAATGGGCTCTGTGTAGTATGTGGTTCTATATAGGTAGGCTGATAGGAACCTTTACATTTTCTACAGGTGTATAGCACTGAATTGTTAATACCATAGGTTAATAGGCTAATATATACAGAGCCAATTACAGAGCTAGTGTAACAGTAGGCTAATAGACTATATTGTTACATGGCAAACAAGGCTGAATCATGCTAACAAGTAATTACACACACAGTAGACTAATGTACAAATAGAATCAGAAATTTGTATATGCACAACAGCTGTGGTCACGGAGGCTATTGCATAACAACGGATAGACCTAATATAAGACAAATTAAAGTATAAGAAAGGTAATAAAGGCTAATCATAAATGCTAATCATGATTAGCCATGATGCTAGATGATTATTCGCAATGCTAGTGGGATTTTTGGGACATAAATGTAAACAACATTTATATGTAAAGGGACATTTTTACTGGCCGGGTACCTGCCACACAAATGGTTTAAAAGTGGTGGGGGCATATTCCATGTTAATTTGACCTTCTTACACTATCATGCTGATATCGCGAGACATCTTTTCACCTTGCCGAGAAATATTGTCACGTCTTCATCTTGCGAGATCCTGTGACACCTCTAATGTAGGCCTATGTGCCATGATGTAGTTATATAAAACAATAGATTTTTCAGACAGATATGCAATGACTTCTTGCATCTGATTGGTTGAAATCTCACAAGGTCAGGTGGTACTTTCACATGGTTCTTTATTTTCGCTCAATTCCCTAAATTTGCCTACTCACATTTAGCATAAAACACCTTCACAAATGACTTGTGTCACAGTAACATTTATGGTGTTGTCAGTGAAAATTAAAGCCTAAATTGTAAAGCAATCTTTTTATGTGTCAGAATGCGTAATGCGTTATGACTTAATTCACATTTAAGTCATATTCATTTAGTCATTTTACATGTCAAAAATACATTTCCTCTTTAGTTGTATTGTGGGTCAGTGGGGTTGAGTTTGGGCATGTCTGTGAGTGGCCCGGTCACAGCTAACAAATGAGGGCTAATGACTGAACAACGCTCATTAAGCAGGCTCGGTTAACATGGAAATGACAGGGCAAAATGTCACTGATCTTCACATTATAACCAGCACTCTCAGTCTATCAGGCATACACAACTCTAAAGGAGCGCAATTACAGAGCACATAAAAACACTTTCTCCATAATGGCACTTTCATTAGTTACATGCAGGCACCTCATTACAGTATACAAACTAGCAGACCAAGAACAAGATTCTATATTTAGGCTATAAAGGTAAATACATTTCTTAAATAAATTTCTTCATCAAATATTTTTTGACAAACTTGTTTTGGCTATTTTATTTGTATTGCACATGTAATTTTAGTACGTATTATGGATGATCAACTAAGAATTATTACGTAAATGACAACCGGTGCAAACACCATTGAGGCAGCAGTATTTAAATGAGAAGTTTGCGTGTCGTTTGTTGTTGTTTAAGGTAGGCTATAGTTAAATCAAAACGATTTAACTTAACCCACACCTACGCCCCTCACCCATCCACCAACACACACACACACACACACACACGCACACACACACACACACATACATAGACCTACCACCACACACTTATTCCCGATGTTATACAGTAGGCCTATTGTATACCGTACATGCTGGGAAGCAGTTTTTCATAGATTTTGATAGATCACATTGCGTGTGAATTATTTTTCATGTGAACATTAAAACTCCCCAAATTGCATATTCATTAAATTGTGTCCACTAAAATGCAGGGAATTTTTTGAAAAGGATTTAGAAAATGATTTAGAAATTTGAATCAAGTCCACCATAAAGCGTGGAATTGTTTGACAATTAAAATGCTATTTGGGATTGCATTTTACATTTAATTTAGTCCT
>JAODUE010039587.1:0-19802 GCA_027564755.1 Amblyopsis hoosieri
CTCCTTATTGGAGTCAGATCCAGCCTCAACATAGACGCTCCTTATTGGAGTCAGATCCAGCCTGAACATAGACGCTGCTTATTGGAGTCAGATCCAGCCTGAACATAGACGCTCCTTATTGGAGTCAGATCCAGCCTGAACATAGACGCTCCTTATTGGAGTCAGATCCAGCCTGAACATGGATGCTCCTTATTGGAGTCAGATCCAGCCTGAACATGGACGCTCCTTATTGGAGTCAGATCTGAACATGGACGTTCCTTATTGGAGAGATACAGCCTGAACATAGACGCTCCTTAATGGAGAGATACAGCCTGAACATAGACGCTCCTTATTGGAGTCAGATCCAGCCTCAACATAGACGCTCCTTATTGGAGTCAGATCCAGCCTGAACATAGACGCTGTTTATTGGAACCAGATCCAGCCTGAAAATGGACGCTCCTTATTGGAGTCAGATCCAGCCTGAACATGGACGCTCCTTATTGGAGTCAGACCCAGCCTGAACATGGACGCTCCTTATTGCAGTCAGATCCAGCCTGAACATGGACGCTCCTTATTGGAGTCAGATCTGAACATGTACGCTCCTTATTGGAGTCAGATCTGAACAGAGCTTTGCACTACAGGTGTAGAAGCCGTGTTGTAACTACGGGTTACGTGTTTACGTTGTTATGTCACAGGGACACAGGTGTAGTACTGATTAGATATCTCAGGTTCTCCTGTATGGAAGCACTAGGAAGGGAGTAGGAACTGTTCGTGTGTGTGTTTGTCAGACATGGCAAACCTCCCTTACTTTGCCCCTCAGAGACGGAACAACTGGACAGTATCGCTATAGCAACAGGTGTAACAGGAAAACATTAGGGCTGTGCAATATGATGACATACATCGTATGACGATAAATAAACATCTACCGTTTGATATCATGCTTTATCGTGATGAAAATCACACTCATACTGAAATCATTTTTTGTAATTTGGAGTCTGTCAGTATTTTACACAGATTTTTTTTTTTTTTACTGGCGAAGCTTTTATTGCACGTACATTAGCCCAACGTAAGGGTAGTCTTCCACCTCTGTCTCTCTCCTAGCTGAGATCCGTATGTGTGTAGAATGAGCCCTGCCCCGCAGTGAAGCAGAGAGCACGGCCCGTGATCAGAGAAAGATCGGTGAGGCAGATGCATACTGAGTCTTATGATCGATTAGGTTTAACCTGCCAGCCTACATTTTGTACGGTGCATCAGTGCTACTTCTGCAACGCAAACAAAACACACTATCTAGGCTACCTGTACCTGACAAAACACATGGACATTACGTTCAGGACATAGCCTAACCAGGAAGTAGCCTCAGACCGTTTGATTAAATTCCCTACCTTTGCATTTTGTTTATATGCATGTCAAGTTCCTAGAATATTCAATCAGAAGAGTTATTTTATAGAAACCACAGGTTTCTGAACACTATGGCGTTATGCACTCTATAGGTTATGGTCACGTTAAAAAGGCGATCATAAATTATAAAGCGCTGTAGAGACTATATTATGTTTATTTGAGCTCAGTGTAACATATTCATCTCCTCTCTTCACCGTGGTTCAGAGAGGGCGGGGCTGCCCCTCTACACTATACATACAATGTGAGCACAAGCCAGGGAGAAAGAGATGGGGGGGGTAACAGGTAGACATGTGTTTTCATATAGTAGTCGATATAACAGGTGGAGCAGGGAGACTTCTGTTCACACAAGATTTATAATATAACAATGCACCAAAATCTAAAACTGTGATAATGTTTTAGATCCATACAGATATAGCACAGACGATATAGTCACTGACAATTCAGCAGTAAAGTTCACTGTGTGTGCTGAACTCTGGACGAAGTGAAGATGCCAAATTTGCTTCGTCACAGGAACCAATATTGTATTTGCCCCTTCGCTCACATAGAATGGAAGTGAACGGGAGGCCAATATTGGCAGCGTGTGACCTAGTCTAAATCGTACAGTATCGAGTCACATCGTTCAATGTAGCGCATCGAGAGACGTGTTGTAGTCGCAGAGGTACACGCCACCTAGTGGACACACATTATACTGTTTCACAAAAGCGTCTGCCAACTCACTGCGTTGCCTTGACGATGTCCCAACTGCTGCTGTCATCCATGTGTGATCGCTTCTTCGGCTGCTGCGTGTTGTCCGACGTCTGGTCCGTGTTGGTACCGAACTGTCCGTGGAAAGCTGGCATGAACCCGTGGACCATTCCGTTGTATGCTGGCACTCTGGGCCCGTGGCCATGCCCATGCCCGTGGTCATGCCCGTGGTCGTGCTGGCACGGTTCACCCGTGCCGTGGCTGTGACTCTGCTGCCAGAAAAGGCTAAGCTACCATCATGTTGCAGTAATGCACAGAATATCAATCATTTCATAATTTCATTGGTATCACAACTCTTGTTCCTACAGGAGCTATTTGTATAAGGCATCAAACATGCCTGGTAAAATCAACAATGAGATTCATATCCACCATAGCATTATTATTAATATGAAATACAAACATGGCTATAGCACATTTAATATGTGCGCTATATAACATGCGTTGAATGTATCATCGTCGAAACCAAGTTAACTAGCTAACATGCAAGCATCACAGGGCGTTAGCAGACAGGTACAGAAAGAATGCATTTCACCGACACCAACCAGCTCGTAATGTATTCGTAGTAAATGGTTGTATGGCTATATTGACGTTACGTTATGTGACGTGTTACTAGAGAGATCATAACGTAAGGATACAAATCGATGTCTCTCAGCCAGGTAGACAGGTTAGCTAATGCAACTACCGTTAATGCAAGTTCTTGAGGAGCTACAACAACTACACAGCAAAGCTCTTGCTGCCATTATATGTGAGTGTTAGAAAGCGCAATACAAAAATAGAAATATCGTCAATATTGCAACATGAATCTGTCGTTCATCTTACGTTAGCATTCTCATTCCAGTCCATGCTGTCTGAAGGCAGTGTGGGATTGAGTTTCGAGAACGTCAACTTCCTGCTCTTCTTCAGTTTCGAGTCGGTAGGAAATTCAAGTACAACATCCGATATGTACTTCAAAATAAAAGATATGATGACATTTAACTCTCGAATGATGATCAAACCTAGGCATCTCTAGTAGGATAACATAACGGATTATATTGAGTCGTGGTCAGTTGGCCATGTCAGTTAAATTGTCAGCTAAATAAATTATTGGTTATTGTAAATTTAGATAAAGCATCTGCGTTAATAATTATGTAAAATGTTGTTTAACCTAAATACAGGAGACCCCTTGGTCCGTGTTCCAAAACCCTTTTCAGGAGTTTCCTTACAAACCACTAATTAAGTCACTGTATTTGTGCAACCAACATATCATTGAACGGTAGTTAGCCTACACTAAATATTTAACACCATTCTGTTCAGTTAGGCTACTATGCATAGTCTACACAGGTAGGCCTATTATATCAAAATACCCTGCTGAGAACGTGGTTATAGAATACCATCTAATAAAAATGGCCTCATGATACTATGTGACACACCAACACTTTTGTCCCTATCCTATTACACAATATGAGAGAACTTTATAATGACTAAGATACTCTTTAAATTGTTATTGAAAACAAGAATGAGAGAAACACCCACGTTTCATTGAAATGCAAATGCGGTTTTATATTAAAAGATAGCAAAGGGATAACTCACTATATCACACAACACAACTCGTTAGTACGGCAATAGAAATACATATACAGTCTTTAATATTTACACATTACAAGACAACCAAATAACAAAATCATAAATACCTCTTATTGTTAACTTTACAAGAGCTATGAGTGACCAATATTTCTTAAGATAACAGAGCACTATTAAATAACTGGCATTTCCCCTATCATTTACAAGGCTTCAAAACAGTGGTTAAAAAAATCCAGCAAAACAAAATGTTCTTTTCCAGTGAGTAATTAATACAAATCAAAACAGAAATTAAATCCCTTTGTACAAAAGACTATACAGTATAATTAACACAATATCTTAAAACACACTTTTTTTTTTAATCCGCTTGTTAAATCTGTACAGTTTAGCAATCCTAGCAGAGGAAGGGACTATGTCAGCTGAGATGGTTTCTGATTGGGTTGGATTGATTCTGTATAGGCCAACTGTCACCCGCCTGTCAGAAGACCACGGTTTTGTAGCTAGCTGCCAAGACCTTTTCTCCCACTGGCCCCAGTGCACCGTCTAGCAGCGAATCAGCAAGATGCTGAACTTGTAGAAGATACTTCAAAATGCATGGTTTTGAAAAGTCGAACCGTAATAAGTCAATACAGAAATACATGTCCTCGTACCATGTTTTAATGAAAGAACAATACTCTGCAACTTTAAAGAAATAATACCTTTGCTTGTATTAAATGAAGGTCTCGTTAAGTTGTCAGTGATACAGTATATTTCTAAACTATACACCTCACTGCCTGATAGGGTCATATAAACAGTGTTCTTAAGTAACATACTGCATGACTTTTTCATCGAGGGACTAAAATCCCAATATATTGTAGTGTGCAGCTTGTTGGGTTCAGAGCTGACAACCCTACCAGTACTGTACTGAATATCTACAAGCATGGTACTAACACACACGCTACAGCCTGCATGAACTAGCTGGAGACAGAAAACAGAAATGTTTGGCACTAAGGCTGTACTTCATCGTGGCCACACATGAATGGTGTCACACTTTTTATATTTCTACATTTATGACCAACAAAGGTTCCCAGCATATGGTGAGTAGCAGCTAGATGTTGCTCCACTAGCGAGGCTGTAACAATATCAAACAGATGTCATTATAACATGAAGAAGCGTGACAGATGTCACTTTGATACATTTAGCATACTGCAAAACAAAGAAGCCACCCCACCTTTTGGCACTAATGTCATAAATATCCATTGAGGCAATGGCTCTGCGTTACAGAACTCTACACAACCCTGTTGCCATTCTCTAAAACTCAACAAACCCACTCTGAAGTACAAAATGTTCATAAATACAGTCCCAGCAAGACAAGTGGCATCAGAGAGGCCGTTCTGTCACACGGCCCAGAAGAAGCTTTGTCCAAGAGAGTGAGACACTCTTGCAGGTCCGTTGACTCTCTGCCTTCATTGGAGTCTGTTGCTACGGGAAGAGCAGCCTGCTCCTTGTCCTTTAACATCTCAGCCTGGGTGAGGAAGGGAGGGGGGGGGGGGGGGATATCTAGCCGAGTCTCTACTGAGGAGGCAGGTGTGTGTGTGTGTGTGTGTGCATCTATTGTGGTTAGAGGAACAGCTGAAACATGCACTGGTTTGTTCTCTACGTAGTGTGTGTGTGTGTGAGTAGGCGGTACTAAATATAAATACAAGTGTTGTTCTGAGTCGGGGGGGGGGGGCAGCAGGGAGGTTGCCCCTGGCCCTGGTGTTCCCACTCACACCTCACTCTCTGTGGAGGGCTTGCGTGCAGCGGGCCATCCGGTGTCGGGCAGGCTGTGGGGGGCGTGGCCGTGGTGGGCGTGGCCGTGGTGGGGGAGGGCGTGGGGGAGGGCGTGTGGAGGGGCGTGGGGGGGCCGCGGGGAGGCGGTGGCCACGGAGGAGCACTCAGACATCTCCTCCTGCAGCAGCCGCTCTGTCTCGCCGTCATCCAGCGAGGCGCTGCTGGTCTGCAGGGACACGGTGTCGGGGCGCAGGCACAGGCCGCCCCGCGATGGACGCAGCTGCCGCAGGTCGTCCCACGACAGCTGCCGGCTGGACAGCAGGCACACGCCCTCCACCATGCGCACCTTCTCCCCGGGGCAGCCGGCCTCCAACGCCCCCTGCTGGACACGCAGGGAGACACAGGGGGAGTCACAGGGGAAGACACAGGGAGACTTCACCAAGCTGGGGTGCGTTAGCTCACGCCACAACAAGGCACTAGTGGCGGTTAGTGAAAACCTCTGACACTGCCAGCCTTTCCAATACTGTTAGCTCTGGTTGTACAGTGCATATACAGCATGTATACACACACACATATACACACCCCATGCCATGATGGGGGTCAAAGACCACTGACTTGGCATGGAGGTGCCTCCACCTCACTTACGTGTGATAACAGCAGACTGAAAGGGGGCAGCACTGATATTTAACGGGGTACCAGTAACCTGCAGATAACACCCATCAACGAAGCAAGCTCAGTGTGAGCTTTTGTTCTTCAACCGGGGAATATCATGGTGGTTTAAGTCACGTTCAGGCCAAAATACTTGTGAAAACACAAAAACACACGCGCAAACGCGTGCAAACGCACACACACACACACACACACACACACACTCCAGAGAATGTGCACGTGGTTAGAGAGAGATTAGAGAGACGGTAAAGCCATGGACCCACTGCAAACGATCTGCTCGTCACACAACGCTTTGTAGCTGCAAATTGGACGCTTGTATAATGCCTGGGATGGCTCTAGTTGCCTAGGTAACCCTCTCATATATTTCCCACTCGAAATGTTTCAGTCAATCTGTCAGTCGACAATGTCCTTAGCTCCCACTGGTCGCCTGGAGCTGAAATTAGTTTAACTCGGTACCCGCCCCCTTCACGATGCCCACTCTTAATTCGCTCGTCACGACATCGTCGCTACAGCGCTGCTAATCGCTGCTAATCGCCGCTAATCGTCTCTAATGGCTGCTATTGGCTTGCAGTGTGTCCGGGGCTTAAGGGGTGAGACTACGCGAGCAGTGCACGCCCAAGAACAGCAGCCTGGAACACAAACGAGGGTTAGCGGAGCAGGGAACAAGGCCGCGTCACTACCTCTCTGCTGGACGGGCGCTCAGAAGATAAAGGGGGAGAGGGTGTTGTAGGGATGGGAGAGCTGCAGGGGGAGAAGGGGAAGAGAGCCAGGTTTGGTGACAGTGGGGGAGACAGGAGACCAGGAGACCACAGGATGGACACACAGCTCTGCTCACCTCTTTATTGTAGCGCAGCTGGTTGTAGATCTGGGGCTTCTGAGACGCCTCAATCTTCACCTCCTGCGTGGAGGTGCGGTAGGAGGGGTTGCTGTACGTCAGGTTGCTGACCCCTGGGTCGGCCAGCTTGGACTTCTTATGCCTGAGGAGCACAGACCTGTTAGAGGAGAACAGACCCAGCCCAGTGGCTGTTAGAGGAGAACAGACCTGCTAGAGGAGAACAGACCCAGCCCAGTGGGTGCTAGAGGAGCACAGACCTGTTAGAGGAGAACAGACCCAGCCCAGTGGCTGCTTCCCTGGTTCTGGGAACCAGGACGGAACTATGGTAAAGCGTGAGTGTACCCTCACATTCACTCACACACACCGGTGGTGGTGTCAGCCATGCAAGGCGCTGCCTGACCACCAGGGGGAGCAGTTAGGGCTAGGTGTCTTGCTCAGGACACCTCCACACTAGCTAGGCAGCAGTGTGCTAAATATATAATATAATAATTACCTGTAAATAATGAAGGCAGCAATGAGGATCAGAATAGCCAGGATAGTCAGGACTCCACCAATCAGGTAGCTGATGTGAAGGCCCTCCCCTATGACGACATGACAGACGTTAGATTAGTGTAATGTATGTGTGTGTGTGTGTGAGGTTTGCTCCCTGCCCTGTATGGTGGACAACACTGGTACTGCAGCCAAGCGCTGTGTTTCACAGAAAGCCCTTTGCTGGCCCACAACACCACACACCTCCAAAATGACGAAACGAAATAAAACGACCCTTTATTTTATGAAATGTGTGTTTTAAGTTTAATTTAACCTCTATATTATAAGATTCAATTGTGAGACTTTTCTCAGCCAGGAAAGCTTGTCACCACAAGGCACATGTAACAACAATGTATTATATTACATAGGCACAAGGACTATGTAAAATAATATAACTAATATAATGTGCCACTACCAGATGAGATTATAAAGCACATAGGGAAAGCCATTTTGACACGCCTTAACCAGCTCTCATACAACAGCCATGGCAACCACTGCATTTGCATCCAAACAAAATGGCGGCCTTACATTTGCTGAAAGTAGCACAGGGATGGGACTCTGCTCAGGCAGTTGTTATGTATTGTATGTACATACACCACGTATGGAAATACCATGCCAGAACTGAAAGCCTATAGAAGTGGAACATTTGACTGACATGTTCTTCATCTCAATACAATACCATATACGGATGTTCATTGTCAACTGTAGCTTCTTATTTGCTTATTTTCCAATCGTGCCTCAACTAAATAAACACTCAACTGTTGGAAACAAAGCATGTTCAATAGCAGGAAGGACGTGTGTGTCATCTTCTTTTGAATGTTAGAGTGCTCTGTTTACATGATACCAGGACTGGTAGATGAATACTGGCTCGAACAGATCTACAGTCTACATTCTGTGAAATTAATGTAATAAAAACAGAATACGCTATGACTGCAAACTATTTTTTCTGCTATTATTCTGTTATTATCCCATCTGCGGCTACAGACACTGACGTAGAGAGTTGGTGTATGGGCTATTGGGCTTTCATCATAGCAAGGAACATGAGAAGCTACAGTACCATAGTGAATCACTGGTGTACTAACCATGTACTAACAGTGAATCATTGGTGTACTAGCCATGTACATACAGTGAATCGCTGGTGTACTAACACTGAATCACTGGTGTACTAACCATGTTCTAACAGTGAATCACTGGTGTACTAACCATGTACTAACAGTGAATCATTGGTGTACTAACCATGTACTAACAGTGAATCACTGGTGTACTAACCATGTACTAACAGTGAATCACTGGTGTACTAACCATGTACATACAGTGAATCATTGGTGTACTAACCATGTTCTAACAGTGAATCATTGGTGTACTAACCATGTTCTAACAGTGAATCATTGGTGTACTAACCATGTGCTAACAGTGAATCATTGGTGTACTAACCATGTGCTAGCAGTGAATCATTGGTGTACTAATCATGTGCTAACAGTGAATCATTGGTGTACTAATCATGTGCTAACAGTGAATCATTGGTGTACTAACCATGTGCTAACAGTGAATCATTGGTGTACTAACCATGTGGAGCAGTGACCACGTTGCTCTGTGGGCAGCCTTCTACAGCAGAGCTCTTGTCTGTACAGCTGCAACAGAGAACACACATCAGCCATGGACCAATGGCACAGTACTGAGCCATACACAATGTTTACTGTCAGTGTGTTTAGTGTGTTTTAGTGTTACGAAGCCAAAGGAGCTCCCAGTTGCCTTGCAGCCAGTGGCTATGATATAGTGTGTGCAGTGGACCTACTTGACCAGAGGGGGGCTCCGCTGAGCCGGGTCTGTGGGGCCTTTGGGGCCCTTGTTGGGAGCCAGCGTGCTGCTGGGCCCTCTGGCAGGGGAGGTGGGCACATAGCCCGACACTGGGGCACAGAAAGAGAGGTTAAGGGGCATGTGGGTGGGCGTGGCCGTGGGCGTGGCCATGGGAATGGGAGTGCTACTCACCTGTGGAGCAGGGCCTGCCGTCGGGCTCGTCTGGGCAGGCGCACACGAAGCTGTTGGTCTTGGCGAAGCAGAGGTGGGTGCAGCCACCGTTGTTCACGCTGCACAGGTTGGTGCCTGGGACACATTAATGGACAAGACACTTAGAGAAGACACTTAGGAGACTCAGGAGACAATTTGGAGGCTCAGGAGACACTTAGGAGACACTTAGAAGACACGTAGAAGACACTTAGGAGAAAATAAACGTAGGAGACACTTTGGAGATTCAGGAGACACTTAGAAAACATTTTGGAGACACTTAGGAAACTCAGGAGACACCTAGGAGAGAGGAAACTCAGAAGACATTCAGAAGACTCAGGAGACACTTCGGAGACACTTTGACGAGAAGACACTCAGAAGACATTTAGAAGACTCAGGAGACAGGAAAAAGGAGACATTCAGAAGACACTTAGGAGACTCAGGAGACACTTTGGAGACACTTAGGAGACAAGACGCTAAGGAGACACGAGAGAAGACACTGAGGTGAGAAGTAGGGCTGAACGATTTAGGGAAAATATCTAATTTCGATTATTGTGACAATTATTGCGATTGCGATTTCATTTGCAATTGTTTTTTCTTTTACTTTTCAAGCGTTAGTTTAATATTCAATGCGTAATAGACTTACAACGTGATGGTAGAACATTACTACATGAGACCAAGTTGAATTGCTCTATATCCTAATGCAAAAATGAGAACTATAGTAATTAGCACGAATGGCTGTTACCATGTCAAGTAAAAATATTTTTTAAATTTCTATAAGATAAGCCTAATAGTTCTCTAATTATGTAAACAATCACTGACATTGAAATGATGTTGATGAATGATGCCATGATGTTGAGCCATTCGTTATGGCAATGAGGTGCAACCCTCATTAAAAAGTGTCTGACTCTGCACCTTGATGTGCGCTGAATCAGTCTAAATATAGCCAGTGTGCGTCGCACTGACTTTACTTTCACAAGTTAAATCTCAATCGGTGACTGACATATGGCATCACATTATTGTTGAAACTATAATGCGCATAAAGTTGTGGAGCACGCGCACACATACACACGTACGGAACACAAACACACGTACGCAACACGAACACACATACGCAACACAAACACACGTACGCAACACGAACACACGTACGCAACACAAACACATGTACGCAACAAGAACACACGTATGCAACACAAACGTTGAGCATGCAGAGGGGGAATGTCGATGCAAAACACGCAATCCGAATTATTCCGTTTTCGAGGACGTTGTTATATTCACAATTTGCTATTGGAATAACATTGTTCATCTCAATCGGGTAATCTGGTTTAACCGTTTACGTGGTAGAAATCTTCTTTCAGTCTGGTTATGGAACGGGTTATATATATATTTGGAATTAAAGTTCAACCGATTGAGGTGTTTATATGGAGCATTTTCATTCGGGATGGGCTTTTAACAGACAATGCACAAGCAGCTAGTGTTGTGAACTGTGCTGCCATAGTAACATATACTCCCACCACCATCATCTACATCAGCGTTTCTCTACCAGACATCTCCTGCGTGTACATCTACACAGCCCTGGCTCACAACAATAAAGCCCTTGTACTACTTTGCTTCACAATGCGCTTCAATGTGCGGTGCAGCACAATATTTGGCCTCCTGCCCACCAGGTGGCGACGCGCTGGCGTCCTTCAGCCACCCCCCCCGACCCCCCCTGACCACCAGCGTACCGGTCTGCCGGTTGGGCGACACCACTATGATGTCCATGAGGCCCTCCACGTTGGCCAGCACCGTCTCCTTGGCGCGGCCCGTGTGCTTGTCGACGCGCTGGACGGACTTGGTCTGCCAGTCGGTCCAGTAGATCCAGCGGTCTTGCTGAGAGAGGCGGGAGACAGGAGTTAGAGGGGAGGAGACGGGCCTCGGCTAGGGGGGAGAGAAAAAGAGAGAGGAGGGGCGGGAGGGAGAGGCGGCAGATAAAAGGGGGAGAAGAGGGAGGGAGAAACCACAGACAAGGAGTGGGGGAAATGGAGATGAAGAAAAGAGAGGAAGGGAGGAAGGAAAGGAGAAATGAGGGTCAGGGATGAAGGGAAGACGGAGGACGTCATGGTTACAGAGTATGAGCGGGCTAGTGAGCTATTGAGCTAGCATGCTAGCAAACAAGCAAGCTAGTGAGCTAGTGAGCTAGCATGCTAGTGAGCAAGCAAGCTAGTGAGCTAGTGAGCTAGCATGCTAGCACGCTAGTGAGCAAGCAAGCTAGTGAGCTAGCATGCTAGCAAGCAAGCAAGCTAGTGAGCTAGTGAGCTAGCATGCTAGTGAGCAGGCATGCTAGCGAGCAGGTCGGGTAGGGGAGGAGCCAGGGGGAGGCGTGAGCGGAGGAGGCAGCGAGCAGGAGGAGGGGGCGAGGGGGAAGGAGGGTTACCTGCGTGAGGGCGAATGGGTGAGACACGGGGCTGACGAGGATCTGACGCAGCTTTCCATTGAGGTCCGAGCTCTCGATGCGGTCCAGGTGGGCGTCCACCCAGAATATCCTGCAGGGGGCGCCACAGGCTGTCAGCCACTAGGACACACACACACGTATACAGGCGCACGTGCACGCACACGCACACGCACACGCACACGCACACACACACACACGCAGGCCAGCTGACCTGCGCGTGTCGTAGTCTAGCGTGAGTCCGTTGGGCCAGCCCAGGTCGGTGTTGATCAGGACCTTGCGGTCGGAGCCGTCTAGGTGGGACCGCTCGATCTTGGCGATGTGCCCCCAGTCGGTCCAGAACAGGAAGCTGGTGGGGAGACATCGTCACAGTAAACACTGCCCCCTAGGGGCACTCAGTGGCACTACTGTATATGTTATGTTATGTGTGTATAATGTTCACACTTCACACACTATTTCTATTTTATTTCTATTTCTATTATAACAGTTCTGCTCCTATGCTGCTCCCTAGTGGCCAGACGAGTGTCTACTGCTCAAGGAGAGTCAGTCCTGCTGCTATGCTGCCCCCTAGTGGCCATACGTGTGTCTACTGCTCAAGGAGAGTCAGTCCTGCTGCTATGCTGCCCCCTAGTGGCCAGACGAGTGTCTACTGCTCAAGGAGAGTCAGTCCTGCTGCTATGCTGCCCCCTAGTGGCCAGACGTGTGTCTACTGCTCAAGGAGAGTCAGACCTGCTCCTATGCTGCCCCCTAGTGGCCAGACGAGTGTCTACTGCTCAAGGAGAGTCAGACCTGCTCCTATGCTGCCCCCTAGTGGCCAGACGTGCGTGTGCGTGCTCCTACCCCCTGGTGGGGAAGACGGCGATGGCGCGGGGCTCGTCCAGGCTGTTGTTGACCAACACCCGGCGGCAGCTGCCATCCAGCCGCGCCACCTCGATGGTGTTGCGGCCCGTGTCCGTCCAGTAGATGTTGCGGCCCACCCAGTCCACCGCCAGCCCGTCTGTGGTCTTCAGGCCCTGACTGATCACCGTCTCCATGCCGCTGCCGTCCAGGTTGACGCGCCTGGAAGGGGAGGTGGGGAATAGTATAGCACTAATGCTACATGCTGATACTGCAATGCTACCCGCTATAATGCTAATGCTACATGCTACAAGCTGATGCTACATGCTAATGCTACATTCTGATGCTGCAATGCTACACTACCCACTACAATGCTAATGCTACTGCTACATGCTGATGCTACATGCTAATGCTACTTGCTGATGCTACATGTCTATGCTGATGGTACATGCTAATGCTACATGCTAATGCTGATGCGTCCATGCTACAATGCTGATGCTGCATGCTAATAATACATGCTAATGCTACGTGCTGATGCTACGTGCTACAATGCTAATGCTACATGCTACTGCTACATTAGCACATTAGCTACATCGGCACTGGGTAAAGGTGTCTGCTCAACACACACACACACACACCTGATGACGTCCAGCGTGACGTCGGTGTAGTACAGCTTGCCGTCCACGCTGTCGTAGTCCAGCGAGATGACGTTGTGCAGCTCGGGCACGGGCACGTGCACGTCGGTGCGGTCGTCCGTGTCCAGCGAGATGCGGCGCACGCTGACGCGGTTGGAGAACAGCAGGTAGGTCTCCGGGGCGGCACGGCAGGAGCGGCCGTCTGCCCGCAGCAGCACGCCGGTGGGGCAGGCACACGACGCGCCCTCGGGCCGCGGCAGGCACAGGTGGGAGCAGCCACCGTTGCCGTGGCCACACTTGTTGAAGCCTGGGGAGAAGGGGGGAGGGTGGAGGGGAGGGGGGGGGATCAGAGCACGGGTCAGCGTCTGGGAGTATCGGCGGGAAATGCAAGCGTCACACATTAGGGAGCTTTCAATAGGAATTAAACATGTTGATTAAGTAAACATGAGGTAATGAATAATGCATGAGAAGACGAGCTAATTACTTCAAGCATGCGATAATTAATTAAACATGAGAATTTAACAGGTTCATTTATTTAACCTTATGTTCGTTAAACTTAAATGTACCTGATATTCAATATTAATGTCAGGTAATTAAAGCCACTACAGGCGAGATTGATTGACTGATTGTTTAGAATCGTTATTGAGCTAGGACTGAACAAATGTCACTAGCCATTAAATGTCAATCAAGCTTAAAACCTCTATGATTACTGAGGCATTGGTTTTGCTGTTTTACAGGTTTACCAATTTGCATTGTATTGTTGGAATAACAATAAGGTGGCATAGCAAACTAGCAATAGCTGCTGCTACCTTTAGCAAGGCAGACTATATAGAACGCCGCAATAAGCCACCATATTGCATTAGTCGTCAGTGTTGGTGACATAAGGTACTCTTAGCAAGTACATTTGTACTAAGAATGGAAATCTTACCACACTTGATTTCAGACTGACTTCTTTCAAGGAATCTTAGTGGAATTATATTATTGCCTACACTTATAAACTCACTAGCTTGATGCATTAGGTGTTTCTGTATGCATATACAGAACATACTGTGTATTCATATACATGTATGTATGTATATTTATATATATATATATAGTACATTTATATATACACACATACATACAGGCATATAAGTGTATAGTATATACACATATACATACAGGCATATAAGTACATAGTATATACACATATACATACAGGCATATAGTATATAGTATATACACATATACTGTACATACACGCATATACGTATATAGTATATACACATATACATACAGGCATATAAGTATATAGTATATACACATATACATACACGCATATAAGTATATAGTATATACACATATACTGTACATACACGCATATAAGTATATAGTATATACACATATACATACAGGTATATAAGTATATACACATATACATACACGCATATAAGTATATAGTATATACACATACATACAGGCATATAAGTATATAGTATATACACATATACATACACGCATATAAGTATATAGTATATACACATATACAGACACACATATAAGTATATAGTATATACACATATACATACAGGCATATAAGTACATAGTATAAACACATACATACACACATATAAGTATATAGTATATACACATATACATACAGGCATATAAGTACATAGTATAAACACATATACATACACACATATAAGTATATAGTATATACACATATACTGTACATACATGCATATAAGTATATAGTATATACGCATATACATACAGGCATATAAGTATATACACATATACATACACGCATATAAGTATATAGTATATACACATATACATACACACATATAAGTACATAGTATAAACACATATACATACACACATATAAGTACATAGTATATACACATATACATACACACATATAAGTATATAGTATATACACATATACTGTACATACATGCATATAAGTATATAGTATATACGCATATACATACAGGCATATAAGTATATACACATATACATACACGCATATAAGTACATAGTATATACACATATACATACAGCACTGTATACATATATACTGTATATATGCCAACAGTGGGTCAGCGCCTCTCTCCCGCGGCAACAAGTCACCCACCCACTGGCCCCTCCCGGTCCACGGCCTGGATGTCCATGAGGCCAGGCAGGTTGGCGCGCACGGTGATGATGTCACTGCCCGAGGTCTTGTCGGCCCGCTGGATGCTGCGGCTCTGCCAGTCGGTCCAGTAGATGTGGGGGCCCAGCAGGGTCAGGCCGTACGGGTGCTGCACCGGCGACACCAGCGTACGCCGGTTCTGACCGCTCAGGTCCGACGCCTCGATGCGCTGCGGGGGGGGAGGACACAGAGAATGGGAAATGGTGTTTCTGTTTGGTCCTTTTCTTCTGTTGCTTAACTCTCTTTGGGGGCCGTGCAACCGACGACATCACTACTGGGCTGGAGATACGTTAACGTTAGCCAGCGTTGCATTCTGGGGGAAGCTGCCATGATGTGAATAATGAGCATGTTGCCATCGCCCAGGAAACCTGGAGCAATGACGCAGTAGCGCCGCAGTAAATATACCTTAGCACGTTATTAGTTCATATCTTAATGTTAATGGTAATGTGTGTTAGCTGGACCTGACTGATTAGTGGGTGATCAATAGAGGCTGGCACTAACCGGTGTGAGTGCGTGCGGTGGCCACTAGGGGGGGCACTAACCTCTGTGTGGGCGTCGGCCCACAGCAGCCGGGAGCTGACCTTGTCGATCACCAGGCCGTTGGGCCAGCCCAGGTTGCTGTTGATCAGCACCACGCGGTCTGAGCCGTCCATGGAGGCCCGCTCCAGCTTGGCGTGCTCGCCCCAGTCGGTCCAGTACATGTGCCTGGGGAGAAAGGATGAGGGGGGGGGGTGGAGAGACACACAGGCTCAGACCACCCATCGGAGAGCTGGCACAGTGGAGCTAACACCGCTACCCCATCCAGCTTGCATTAGATGCGCAAGCTAGCGTTAGCCATGTCATGTAGCCAATCCCATCCAGCTAGCATTAGCTGTGCCAGCTAGCATTAGCATTGCCAGGTAGCCCAGCCCATCCAGCTAGCCTACCCCATCTGGTGGTAGAGGGCGATGGCCCGCGGGCTGTCCAAGCTCTGCCAGATCAGAACCTTCCTCATGGAGCCGTCCAGGTTGGCCACCTCGATGCGGTTGGTGCCCGTGTCTGTCCAGTAGATCTTCCGCCCGGCCGCGTCCACGGCCAGCCCATCAGTCGTCACCAGGCCTGCCAGGACCACAACCGTCAAAGAGAAGGTCCATCTACATTCGGTTATGTGCATTGGGCAGTATGGCTCTGTTCTGGGAGCTCTTCTTGGAGGGGCTATGCTCACCGGTGGAGATGATGTCCTCCTGCTCTGTGCCGTTGATGTTGGCTCGGCTCACCTTCCTGAGTGTGCTGTCAGACCAGTACACCTTACCTGTAGGGGGCGCCACACACACAACGTAGAAGATTTGTACCGGCACTAACAGCGTATTCTCTCTCACAGGGTGCTACGGTAACATGGTCACCTACAATAGCGTATTCTCTCTCATAGGGTGCTACGGTAACCACGTGATGAAACCTCAAAACAAATGTACGTCCGATTCCAAACATGATTGAAATAAGAGTTTTCCATGGGGTTGTGTTGTAGTTTAGGGTGGTTGCTATGCTACAATGGGAGAGCGAGGGGGACACAGACCCTCCTTGGGGTCCACCCCGATGGCGATGGTGTTCTTCATGGAGCTGTTGACCGCCAGCACCACGTCTGCAAAGTAGGGGATGTCCAGGGACACCATCCTGATGTCTGTCCTGCGAGCGAACACCAGGAAGCTGCTCATTCCTGCACACACACACACACACGCACACACCAGGGGGTCAGTCCGGATGGGAACGGAAAGCACTTCATTGAGAACACTCTGTGTGTGTTTCCCCTATTAGCCTTCCCCCCAGAACACGAGACCCCCCCATCAGCCCCACTGATCCTAGCGGCCTGCGTCTGTTGTTCTGCTGAGAAGAGCGCTCTACAAGTGTAAAGGATCCGCCTAGTGGCTCCTACCGGTGGTGCATGTCTTCCCATCCGGCTGCAGGTTGATTCCCGTGGGACAGGCACAGCTGGAGGCTCGAGGGGCCGGGGCCAGGAGGCACAGGTGACTGCAGCCGCCGTTCTGCAGCTCACATGGGCTGGTCACTGTGGGGGGAGGAGGGGGGGGAGCATCTTGGGTTAGACAGACACACACAGACAGACAGACAGGCAGGCAGGCAGGCAGGCAGGCAGGCAGACACACCTGTCTCTCGGTGCAGGTGGAACATGTGGATGTCCATCAGGTTCTCCAGGTTCTCGGCCAGAGGCTGGCGGTCCAGGCCCGTCAGCTTGTCTGCGCTCTGGATGCTCTTGGACTGCCAGTCGGTCCAGTACAGCTTGTCCTCATGCAGCGTCAGGCCGAAGGGGTGGAGCAGCCGGCTGCCAATCAAGACCTGGGAGCCCGCATGGACACACACACATGGTCAGCATAGCAACAAGAGCCCAACAGTCATGTGACGCAGGACAGAACATGTGCAGTGCCGAGCTATTAGCCTGGTGTGGCCAGACCCACAATGCACCTGGTCAGTAGGGTCTGGGTCAGCTGTTAGTATCGCTTCGTCTAGCTCTACTACCATTTAGAAACACACGCATGACATCATCACACTTAGCCACCCCCACTGGGCACTGATTGGTCCCCCGGGGGGGGAGGGGGTGATCTCTAAAGTGGACATGGTCTCCAGACTATCATCTCATCTGAGAGCAATAGATGGGTGGAGCCAGGCTACTGAGCTACGACCTCCAGACAGTACTCTATACACACTATACATTTATACACAGTATGTACTGTATATTGTATACGGTATATGCACATATTTACAGTATATGTATGAATGTACAGTATAAGCATGTGTCTGTTTGACGGGGGCGGAGCTTGCCTGGCGGTCTGAGCCATCCAGGTTGCCGTACTCGATGGTCTTCATGCCTGCGTCGGCCCAGTAGAGGCGCTGGGTCTGGTAGTCGATGGCCAGGCCATTGGGCCACGTCAGGTTGGAGGAGATGACCACCGTGCGGTCGGAGGCGTCCATCCCCGCACGCTCAATCTTGGGGTTAGCACCCCAGTCCGTCCAGTACATGAAGCTGTAGGGAACCATTGTAGGGAACATTACATGAAGGGAACCATTGTGGGGGCCGTTATAGATCACGTTATAGTCCTCCCCAGAACTCTAAGGGAGAAGTACCAGAGACATTATATAGAGGAGACAGACCACTTAGAGAGTCCTCAATAGAACTCTATGGCAGAAGTACTAGAGACATTATATAGAGGAGACAGACCACTTAGAGAGTCAGAGCAAGTAGAGGTCATGTAAAGGTAATGTGGGGGTCATGTAGGGGTCAAGGCATGCTGTAGCCAGCAGCTTTAGGTCTCTCACCCTCCCAGAGGGTCCACCACGATGTCCCGGGGCCGGTCCAGGTTCTCCCAGATCAACACCGTCCGCATGCTGCCGTCTGTGTTGGACACCTCGATGCGATCTGTCCCTGGTCAATATAGATACATATAGATACATACAGGTCAATACAGACCAATTCTGACCAATACAGATCAATACAGACCAGTACATACCAGTACAGACCTATAGATACCAGTACAGACCAGTACAGACCAGTACATACCAGTACAGACCAGTACAGACCAGTACAGACCTATAGATACCAGTACAGACCAGTACAGACCAGTACATACCAGTACAGACCAGTACAGACCAGTACAGACCTATAGATACCAGTACAGACCAGTACAGACCAGTACATACCAGTACAGACCTATAGATACCAGTACATACCAGTACAGACCTATAGATACCAGTACAGACCAGTACAGACCAGTACAGGTCAACAGCACAGATATGTCCTCCCTGAGCAAGCCGGCGCTGCAGACACTAGTCAGAGCCAGTGCCGTGAGAGGGCTTACCTGCGTCTGTCCAGTAGATCTTGTTGGTTATCCAGTCGATAGCCAGACCCGCAGGGCTCTCAAGGCTGGTGTCCACCACCACCTGATACAACAACACAAGTGGTACAGTCATTACACATTATCCCCACTAGGTGGCAATGTTGTATAAATGGCAATCTATCAGTGTATGCAGCACTGGACAGGAAATATAGAACGAGGTATTGGGCAGGATAAGTCATGGGTTGGATCTACCTGTAAACATCCTAGACCAAGATGTCTGACCCCTACCTGCTGCTTAACACTGTAACTGTACTCACTGTATGTCTTAATACTGTACCTCTATCACTGTATATGTCTATACACTGTACCTGTATCACTGTAGGTCTATACACTGTACCTGTATCACTGTGGGTCTATACACTGTAACTGT
>JAODUE010039598.1:4708-14708 GCA_027564755.1 Amblyopsis hoosieri
GCAGACAGCAGACATGTAGAACAGACCGACAGGCAGGCAGACAGACACACACATACAGACAGACAGACAGACAGACAGACAGACAGACAGACAGACAGACAGGCAAGCAGACAGCAGACATGTAGAACAGACAGACAGGCAGAGCAGACAGGCAGACAGACACACACATACACACAGACAGACATACAGACAGACAGACAGACAGACAGGCAAGCAGACAGCAGACATGTAGAACAGACAGACAGGCAGGCAGAGCAGACAGGCAGACAGAGTAGGGCAGAAGTGGGTGGGGTGGGGGTGTTGCAGGCGTAGGCGTCACCAAAGGGTGACAGGGTCTTTGTCTGGTCATCTTGGGCGAGCCAGGGCCCAGACTGGCAGCCATTCTGAACCCCCCCCCCCCCTTCCCCCCAGGACAAGGCCTTTCTCTCAGTTTGATGGCGTGTCACTTCCTGTCTCCCTGCCTCTCTCTAATTCAATAATCCCTTTTGATGTGTGTCACACGCAGATGTCACTCGTTTGAGGGGGGGGGGTGTGTGTGTTTGTTTGTGTGTGCACATGTGTGTGTGTGTGTGTGTGTGTGTCTGTGTTTGTTTGTGTGTGTGTGTGTGTGTGTGTGTGTGTGAGGGGGTAGCTGTTCTTTTTATGTACTGAGAACAATTGTGAAGGCGGGGCGGGGGGGGGGGGGTAGTGCTGATATGTGGTTAGACTGTGCATTGACCTATGAGCAACAGGCGTGTCACAGCTTTCTAACCAATGGCATGAGAGTATACAAAGGTCATGTGATCGGTTTTGGTACAGTAACTAGTCACTGTAATATTGTTGCTTTTTTCCAGTAACTAGTAGTGTATCTAATAATAATAATAACGCAATTCCTAATCCATGTTCTTACTTAGATTTCTGGTCCAAGCAAATTTACTGTAGGGTTAGTGTACGCTAATTGAACCAATCATCTGGTTTGAGAAGCTGCAATGGTTCACAAGAGGTGAATTGTTGTTCCAATAAAAAGGATTCAATTCTAACATGAGGTGGCTACACAGGTTGTCATTTTTCGGAAGGGGCAAGACAGGGTAGGTATTGTGAAAGTAATATAGTAATGTAACTAGTAACGTACCAAATTACTTTTAGTACTCAGCAATAAGTAATGTTGTTACTTTTTGAAGGAGTAATAAGTAACCAAGTAACTCATTACTCTTCCTGAGTAACTTCAGTGGACTCACCAGCATGTTTCTCTTGAATGAATGAGCAGTGAAGTTGCTGTCAGTACGCGGTAGTCTCTCTCTCTCTCTCTCCCCCTCTCTCTCTCCCTCCCTCCCCCTCTGGTTAAGATGACAAGGCCTGCTGTGAAATGGGTTCAGCAGCAAGGAAAGAAAGATACCGGCAAGTGTGAAATAACAGAGGGAAAGAGAAGATGGCGACAAAGAGAGACACTAATGGCTTACGTGTTTGGCTCCGACTACGAACCTTGCTGCACTGTGGCGCTTGAGTAAACCTTTCTCAAACACCCACCTCCAGCTGAAGAACGAAGAAAAAAAACACATGACCTGTTCATTAAAGTTGAGGTCAGCGATTGTGAGCTAAAATGCTTTTTGTCCAAATCGGCAAATATCTCCTCGCAGTCAGCTTGCTGTCTGTTCTGTGTTGAAAATGAATCTGGTGTTTCTATACCAGGCTCTGCCAACGGGAACACAAGCAATTATCCCATTATCCCAGTTCGAATTGGGGGGTCAGAGCTTCTGAGGGAGCACCCTAGAAAGGTGTTTAAATATCAACAATCTTTCTCCAGCTTTGCTTACTTTGCCTTTAACACAGGCATTGCACAAATGCAATTAGCTCTGGACCCCAAAACACGTGAGTGGGTTAGAAAGCTATAGCTTTCTCTAAAGCATCGCCAAAACACGTTTATCCTATTCAGAGACATTCATTGGACTTTCCAATGAATGAGCGTTCTTGAACTAATCATGCTGGCCACTCGCGTCCATCAGAAAACAAATTCAAAACTAAGCTGACAATTGTGATTTTTTTTTGTCCCACCAAAATTAATTTTGTATTAAACATTTATAAAATAAGAAAATTGAAAGAAATAAAAACGTGTTAAACTAAACAGATAAACACAACATCCGGCGCCGTTTGGAGCATACTGTATGAGAATGTCTAAATGGGTTATCTGACACCAATAGTCACGAAACTGAGGAAAATAGCAGAGCATAGAGGAGTAGTAGAATGTGAGTAGATTTCAAACCTAGTTCGGAAATCTTGTAAACATATTAATATTTCAATATTTTAGTTTTCAATTATTTAGTATGTAGAGGTCCCAACCATTTTTCCAACACTTGTGGTAGAGGACTTGCAGGTAGCAGAAATGAGCTCACAATGAGTACAAATGTGACATAAGCAAAGAAATTCACATAAATAGCATAGTGTGTATAACAGCTGGTGATTAAATCACCAACAAAACATACACAACTAGTTATTCACTAACTCAGAATAAAAAGGTTGATGTGGACTTTGGGAACATTCCCAAGTCCCGACCATCAAAGCCCCTAATTTGAGACTCAATGTTGCCAGATCATAGATGGTTTTCATGTCTCTAATGATAATTAAACCAAACGACAGGCCAAAGAAGAGAAATGGCTCCAGGGGTTATGGGTGAAATAGGCTTTGTGACACCAACATCGAGGGGACGAGGTGATAAATGATGGCCCTGTGATGGTGACAGTGACTCTAATGCCCTGAACTGTAGGAAGGGGGACAGGGGGTATTTTTAGCCATGCCTTTAACCTTTCAATGCCTGTGTTTGGGTTTCTGACCTTTCCACCATGCCAGTTCCTGCTGCCTCTAAGAGCTTCTGATAGTTATGGACTGTAGCACTTGTGGCACACGTGTGTGTGTGTGTGTGTGTGTGTGTTACTGGCTCTCGGTGCGTTGAGTTCACTCATGTGCAACACAACGCACAGAGCATGCGTGAATGTGTTTCTTGTGTATATGCAGGTTTATGCTTAGATACATGCTTGTTTGCATGCGTGTGTGTGCATACAGTACATGTCTGTGATTTAAGTGCGTGCACTATACATGCGAGTGTGTGTGTGTGTGTGTGTGTGTGTGTGCGTGCACGTGTGCTTGTAACCACACAAAAGGGGAGAGGTGTAAGGGGGCGGGTGCAACGAGAGTGGATCTGACACGGGCGTGGTGGAGATTACCTGGGTCCAGCACACAATTATTGCCTTACAGACAATAAGAGCACCATCGCTCACTATAAAGGTCAGCGTGCTGAGAGAGAGAGAGAGAGAGAGAGAGAGAGGTGTGGGACTCATGACCCATGACCCACCATCAACACACTGGGTGATGCTTGCTCAACCCGATGGCCGCTGAACTCTGACCTTTCACCTATCTGATTCATAGCAAAGCATGCTGCAATGTGTTGCGTCCCGCCGCGCTAAGCGCTGTGGGTTACCATTAGTGCGTATGTGTTAGGACGCCTGTCGGTCCCTGCTCGACAACATTTAACATTTCACTGTGGAAACGGTTCATTTTTGTTATTTTTGTCCGCGGATTACAGCTGTGAGACACAGAGGCCAGTGAACGTGCGCACGTACAAACGCACAAGCGCGCGCACACAAATCGATATGTCTTTCAGCGGCAGCCTGCTGTGGCTACCGTGTGAATAAACAGCGCTATATTTCAGCAGAGGGTCGATAGATGACGACAGACAGACGTGTACAGAGAGAGAGACACAAAATCACCTCTGAACGGGCCAGACAAGGTGTGCGTGTGTGTGTGTGTGTGTGTGTGTGGGGGGGGGCGTGACTGGTAGTCTTTCACCGTCCCAGGATCAATAGGTGTGATATATTAGTGACAGGTAAGAGGCTGAGGGACACATAATCAGACCATTCTTGCCAATCAAACACATTTCTTTTTTTTGCCCTCCCTCTCTCTCCCTCTCCCCTCCTCTCTCTTTCTCTCTCCCTCTCATTTTCTCTCTCCCTCTCTCTCTCCCTCTCTCGTTTTTTCTCCCCTTCTTTCTCTCTCTCCCCTCATCCTCCTAGTTTTCCCAAAGCTCTGAATTCTTTGCGCACACACACACACACACACACACACACACACACACACACACACGGCGCGTGAACCCTGACATTTGCGTGTGTTTTGTGGACTCTCCGCTGCCATGCGTCTGTCTGTCAGATGCAGGCAGTGTGGACCACATCACATCCCCCTCCACCATCCTTCTAAGAAGAAGCTAATCAATAGCATCTGTGTCACAGAAGACGTGGCACTGTGCTCTCGGTTACTGCCAGAGACTGCAAACTGATGTCCGTCTGTCTCACTAAAAAGCACGCACACGCACACACACACGCACACGAGCACGGTGGAAAAACTCAAGTAATGATTATGATTTTTGGAACAATAGATCTGTTGCTCCATGGTGCGGATGCACAGGGAGAGACATAATAGTGAATCAACCTTTCCACATAGCTCACAAAGGCTAGTGTCATGCCTTTACATTAGCAGATAAAGGTCCGTCTTCCCGCCTCGCTGGATGAGGGCCTTCCATGTTCCAATTAGCGTCCGTACGAACGCAAATACAATATGGACCACAGTGGTAATGTACGTCATCAACAGCAACACGACTGACTGAAAAGGACATGATTCATTCGGAGGGTGAGGGGAGGGGTAGGGAGGGGAGGGGGGGGGGAGGAACGGGCGGTGGCATGTCAGTCTTTATGAGTCGACAAAGACATCGATCTCCACTTTTTTTTAGTTAAATACGCCGTCTCTGTTAATAAACTATTATCCGCAATGGATAAGTGTGCACACACACACACACACAAACGGCATTGTTTGAGCCAGCAACACGCACAGACACACAAAAATTGTATTGTTTGAGCCAGCAATGTGCGCACACGCACGCACGCACGCACACATGCACGTACGCATGCACGCACGCAGGCACGCAGGCAAAGCTCAAATTAAGCTAATGATATTCATATGGCCGGCTCCAGGTGTTGGCGTAGCCGGGCCTTAATGGCCGCGCAGCACAAAGGCCCTGTTTGAAGGCTGTCACTTTGATGCGGGCGGCCCAAGGCTCCCGTGGCTCGTGCCCAATAAAACCTTTATTAGCCAAACGCAGGCGACATCACAAGCTAGCCGCCTGCCGCTCGCCGCGCGGCAGTGCAGGGGGGGGGTTTAGGTTGCGTCCATGGCGACGCAGGAGACAGCAGAGTGAGTCATTAGGAAGGAAGCGCGCCGCAAATCAGCTTTGTTTTGAGTTTGTGTTGCGTAGTTAGTGTATGTGCATCGCAGGAGCTACCATCGCAGCCTTTTTACTGTTTGTCAGTGTGCGTGCATGTGTTTGTGTGTACTGTATGTGTGCGCGTGCATATGTGGTTGTCTTTGTGTGTGTCTGTGAGTGTGTGAAGTTGTCAGTGTGTGTGTGTGTGTGTGTGTGTTTGTGTGAGGTTGTTAGTGTGCATGTGTGCCCTTGTGTATGTGTTTGTGTGCTTGTGTGCATGTCCGTGTGTGTGTGTATGTGTGTGTGTGTATGCGTGTGTGTGCGCATGTCCATGTGTGTGTGTGTGTGTGTGTGAAGTTGTCAGTGAGTGTGTGTGTTTGAGGTTGTTAGTGTATGGTTGCTCGTGTGTGTGTGCTTGTGTGCATGTCCGTGTGTGTGTGTGTGTGTGCGCATGTCAATGTGTGTGTGTCCATATGTGTGTGTGTGTGTGTGTGTGTGCGTGCGTCTGACGTACAGAGCGATGGAGGAGAGTTGAACCGAGGGAAACAGGAATGCGTGGACGACACAGCACCGGTAAGACAAGTCCCTTGATATTCCTAATAGGTGTCTGATTGGAGCGCAGGGACCAGAGCAGGTAACTCCTCATATCTGCTGCGCTAACAGTCAGACTCCCACTTATCTCTGTAATGGCGCCAGCTATAATTAACGAGTCTTTGGAGAGTACAGACGTGCCCGCGGTCACACGCGCACGGTAATATGCAGGTACAAATAGCTAAACACGCGCGCGTGCATGCACACGCACGTTGGCACGCGGGCACAGACAAATGCCTGCGCTTTAACATGTAACGCGCACGTTTAAACATGCTTGCGCTCACACACCCGCTCGCAGACACATGGGCAAGAACACACGCTAAGATCCAAATTAATAAAAGAAACACAGTCGACTGTGACATACAGTAATTAATCTCTTTCCCTCTCTCCCTCCTTCCCTCTCTCTATAGCGCCGACACACAGACCGGCCTGATCCCAGGAAAACTATCTTACAATCTCAGCTAGAGAATGCCCGGTCGATTTATTCTCTGGAAAATTAAGCTATAGCCGTTCTCCTCAACATATATAAAAGGACATGGCCTACAGACGCCTGGCCAGGCGGGGTAGAGAAATACAGAAAAATGCGCAAACTATCCCCTCAAGTGAACAGAGCGTTTAATCCAGTCGCAGCGGAGAGACTCTTGACAGCAGGTGTCGAGTTCTCTCTGCGTGGACATGGAAGGAGAAGATGTTAGCTATGTCACGTTCCCGATAATTACTACAGGGCTGTAATGAGCACAGAGTTAAGGACACGATAGAGTCACCTGGTGCGTGGACAACAAACTAAAGGCCCCTCTAACATGGTAACTGTAAGTCTCAAGCATACTGGCATACTGAACACGCCTCTCAATATGGCTACTGTTTAACTTTGGCTTTAGACCTGTATTAACATACAGAGTACCTTACAAAAACAAACAAACATACTCATGTGATTACCTTTAAATGTGCGTTCAAGACGGTTAAAACAACCACACCATGGCTAAAGTGAAAGTTTCCTGTGCAACATATCGCCACGCATGTAGACATTCCAGCCAGATTGCAGATTGCACTGAGAAAACGAACTTTAACAATAGAGCAATAGACGGCTAATGGAATGTAATTGATCACAAGGAGGATATATTGCAGCATTCTGGAAAATTGCTCCATATAACAGGTTGTCACAACTGCACGTCCCCCATGGCTCGCAGTGTATTTATAACCACCGGAACAAGTGCTGCATCCCCTTCGAATCAAGGTGCTCCACAGGTGAGTGAATGAGTAAACCTGCGCAGTGACAGGTCCACCGCTGTGTGAGAGATTGAAAGGACAAGGAGGGGAGGCTTCCTGTTCGGGGAAAAACAGCGACAAATACCGTCACACTCGACCCGGATCTCCGACGGTCGGCTCGGAGTTAATGGCGAGCGGTGGCTACGGTCGGGGCCGGCTCCGGTTAAAGCGTGCTTGAGCGAGAATGGCAGCTGCGCGGGAGGTGATCAACTCGACTTTCCGTCTGAAAGTGGAAATGGCATGGCGAGCGCTTTTCCTCGGCAGCCGTAATTTACTGTAATTGTGTCTTGGCAGCTGTGAAGGTTTCTGCTGGAGGAACAAATGTACCAGACAAGTTGGCCTTGCTTTTGAGAGAGGCTGACAAGCTAGTTTAAAAAAAAGAAGGAAAAAAAAACAATCGAGGGAAGGGGTTGTGAGGGGTCACGCTTCGAACGTGGGGAGCTGTGGTCGAGGAGTAGAGAGTGTTGCTCTGCCCACTTGCAGGTGGTTGGGAGACATATGAAACCGGAGGTCTTCCCCCATAAGATGTTGGGTCAGACACACATATTCCTGAATTCTGGTGAATTTTCATGCACCAATTTCAGTTCTCTGCTACACTCAACATGAATGTAAAGGTAAGAGTATAGTTGCATCAATTATTACAGAAATGTACATGTACCTTAACTTACCCTAAGTTACCCTAACCCTAAGTTTTCTTCCATCTTTTCATGAGTTGAGCCGAGATTTAAGAGTAGCAGGCTAGTATAATTGTTAAGGGTTTAGGGTTTACCTAAGCCCGTACAAGATAATAGTCCAGGTGAACACGGACTTCACATGCTAAACTGTTAATTTAGTGAGGTTTTCTGGTATTCAAGGGGCCGACGATCAGTTTATCTTTGTGTGAAATGTCTCTGTAGGCTATTTGTACAGCCTCCTTATTTTACCTGGAGTAACGTCAATTGCCGACATTTTTTAAAACCCGTGCATGGTGCGTCTTCCGTAAACAGAACAACGATGATGTTGAGTGACAATCACTTCTCCGTTAGGTCTCTTGTATTAATTCTCAGGCCATCCCAAGCATGTACAAAGGTAGTGTATGCATTCGAGTAGGTTGTGAACGAAAACGGGACAATTTGCGTCCCATATTGACTCAGTAAGGGATGGTGCATATTATTGTTTAATAAAGGACAATCCCATTTTATACGGGAGTGGCAAGCCTACCTGCCGGTTGAAGCTCTAGCCGGCGGTTCAACTGCTAGCTGATAGTTGTACCGCTAGTTGGCCACTAGCCGCCAGTGGACCACTAGCCGGCGGTTGTAGCACTAGCTGACGATTGTAGCGCTAGCTGGTGGGTGAAGCACTAGCTGACGTTTGTAGCGCTACTGTGGCTGGTGGGTGAAGCACTAGCTGACGGTTGTAGAGCTACTGTGGCTGGTGGGTGAAGCACTAGCTGACGGTTGTAGCGCTACTGTAGCTGGTGGGTGAAGCACTAGCTGACGGTTGTAGCGCTACTGTAGCTGGTGGGTGAAGCACTAGCTGATGGTTGTAGCGCTACTGTAGCTGGTGGGTGAAGCACTAGCTGACGATTGTAGCGCTAGCTGACAGTTGTAGCGCTAGTTGGTGGGTGAAGCGCTAGCTCAGATGTGACAGGTGTTTCCACTTTATTAGCTTGAGCGACGCTAGCCGCCCCTGATGAAGAAGACACTGCCACAGCTGGGTACAAGAGGGTGCACGCACACACACACACACACATAAACAAACAAACATGCACTCCTACGGCAGATGTATTCAAATATATTCATAGTTTTCATAGTTATATCTGTCATGTGTCAAGTGATCTTATCCTGGATGGAGTGCAAAGTTTTCCACGGGAAGAGGAAGAGAGAAGATGGAAACATTGACTGTAATGAGAGGGAAAGTACACCGGTCAGTTGCCAGGACAAGGATAGGGTTAGAGAGAGAGAGGGGTGATTCTTTCTGGCTCCTGCTGTGTGACCAATGATGTTGAGATGATGAGATGTCCTGGGAACAAACTTGAATCAATATGAATATATAAATAAATAAATAAATAAATAAATAAGTCCAGCGCTCCTTAATTTAGAAGGGGAGGGTCACCTATGGCAACAGAGAAGACATTTAAGTGTCACCGCATGTTAGGTCTGACAAAGTGACAAACATATTTCAAATAAAGTGTTTTTTTTTTGTCCTTTATCGCTGCTAAAGTCATTATTTTAACCATTATTATTGCAGTATGTCTTTATTTTAATCAAAATCATACTTGTCCTTTTTGACATGTTTTACATTAATGTAATACAAAAAAACCAAACGATTTTTGTTTATAAAGAAAGAAAACATGGAAATAATGTTTAGTAATCAAAACAAGATATGTACGAATACTTGAAATATGAAATGATGAAATTATTTTATTTTAAAAGATATAGCAAAGAAACACTGAGCTATCCATGAAGATACACAGTATATTAATGTGTCATTTGTGACCCATGTTGTGCAGTAGAAAGGTTGTGCATTAGAAAGGAGCAAAGACATTTAGGTGTCAGTACACCTACATTATCTGAGTTACTCATATCCATAATCATACCCAACAAGCTATAGAGTATGTCTCTGTTTAAGCAAATGCACCTAGTAACTAAATTATTTATACAGCACTGGAAAAAAGTTGATACAGTACTTCACATTTATCTCAAAACAGGCACACCAAGTCGCTGGAACTGAAGGATAATAATAGGAGCCAGAGATGGAGACAATCCAATTAAAAAGTATGAAATAAAAAAATAAATAGAGGCAAAAGTACAAGAAGAGGATAAACCAGCACGTTATGAACATGTCACATAAAAGCCACACGAACATGCTGCTGTGTTTGTAATTATGTCTGTTTACTTAGGTACCTCCTCACTTTCAGGGTGGAAAATATAGATT
>JAODUE010039609.1:0-26554 GCA_027564755.1 Amblyopsis hoosieri
CCCCCCCCCCCCCCCCCCCCCCCCCCCCCCCCCCCCCCCCCCCCCCCCCCCCGCTGGAGAAGCGAACTCATTCAGATCAGGATTAGCTTTCAAGCTAACCATGTGAGGGAATGCTACGGCAGGAATGCCATCCATGAACACTGATTTGATAATCTGTGTTGTGAATCCTTACAATAATCACAACTTCAAAGCACTGAGGCTAAGAAGTCATTTTGCAGATCCGTTTTATATTCACTGTTGCAATATTCTTAACCATTTGTGTTGAAGGTACCTATTGCTAATTGTATTCCCATTAGTGCTGTTTCATTTATTTTATTTTCCCAGTACAATATTTGTACACTGTATTTGTGCAGTAAAAAATTGTTTAATAAATAGAATAATTGGTCAAGCCATTTGAGAACTACTACTGTAAAGCAGTAGGATCCTCCCAGTTGGCCTTGGCGGAGGTTGTATGGATTGTAGACAGACAACACAGTCCAGTCACTAATCCCACTAGCGTCACCCAATCCCACCCCCATCTCAAGGTCCACTTCTTAGATTATGAAGGTGACATTGGACTGTGCAGACTAGGGACTGTTCACACCTGGTCACAGAGAAAGCTGGATGAATCCAGAAAAGATGTTAAATATCTGCTCTGGTTAGTTCTCAGATGGCAAGGGAATAAACATGTATGATACATTAAGTATACATTATATCATACATTAAGTATACTGTACAAATAGTCTACTTTATTGGTTGTTATCAACCAATACCATTTAACCTCTCTATTGTTTTCCATGCATATCAGAGAGAATCAGATCAAACCCAATCAAGGCTAAATTATGACTTAATTACAAAACCATGTTTGTTGATTGTAATCTCAGTGAGCAGGCATACTGGTTGTGTGATAAATGCATTAGGCAGCAGGGGATTTGGAGAGGGCCTGTCTTGTCTACTGTTGAGCACAGTGGTACCAGGCAGACGGGCGACTATGGGCAAATGGTGTTGGGAGACCACAGAGTGACCATTAATGAGACTACTGCCTCCGCTGGTGGTAAGGCACTTTCCTCTTAGTCTGTCCTCCCAGGGGTGAGCTCTGGTTACAACACGTTCGTAGGTTTCACGGGTGATGCAACTGTCTGTGTCTACACAGCATTTCCATGACTACGAGGTGATGATAGGGCCACACTCAAAAGGATTCATATGGAAAACTGTATTGTACTGTACCTCGGAGCGAAGAATAGCGGTATTCTGAATCGAGTCAGATTAATAAGAACAACGTTGAGTGCGATATGCAAAATCCAGTATCCACTTATTGAACAAAGCCTGAAGCCCAGTCCTTTGAATCATTAGGGAAATCAGCTATTTTGTACAGTTTGCATGTGAACTTAATGCTTTAAAGACAAAGCCAAAGAATGGATTTACCTCCTAGATACATGCAGCCATGGCATGTCTAGGGCTTTCCAACTACAAAAGATGATATAACTTTGTCAAACCAAGTACATATTCATCTTCAACAACAGACGTTCTGTCATGTCAGTTCAGCTTTGCTAAGGCAAAAAGGCAAATTGAAGTCAAAATCATTGGCTAAAATGATAATGGAAACCCAGTACCCTGCTGTTGCATACTCACACGTTATCACAATCGCAGCATGTGGTGGGGTTAAAAATAAATCACAGATTAACACGGGCAGCATGGTACTAGAGAGGCTACAGGCATCTGTAATGTGACATGGTCCAACCACTGTTGTTTAATTTAGTCTTTATTAGCTTCATTGGGATAATGTGAATTCTCTAGAATCGGGTTTGAAACGTCCCTGCTGCGGCTACAAGAAAAGACAAAGTTGTACACAGTTGACCAGGATTATCACTGACATTGATTTAGCCAAGAATATTAAAGGATTTAGTACAGAACTGGACTGGAACTGGAAATAATGCAAGTCTAAAAGGTTATTTGTTTTTAAAGGTGTGCCTGATAGAGCACTGCATGAGTTCGCATGAGCATATTAGAATTATGAACCTTCAGAATTGACCAGCCAAGGCAAATTTGTACTGAGCTATCTGTCTCCATTTTACTGTAAAAATAGTCAATTGTCATTGCTTGTCTCCTTTGAAGTTCTCATCTTCAAAGCTAATTTGTCAGAGACAATGCCAAGATGGCCTGTTGGAAGGAGGATTACAGATGGATTATCCATGTCAGCACATAACATATGTTAAACCAGAGTCCTACAAAGTCAGATTAACATGTGCCCTTCTTATCAGATTAGCCTAATTATTCATTACTCTAAGTGTCCAGAGAGGAAGACATTGACCTGTTAACCCTTAATGGATCCTCACTTTATCCTTTATTTTTAATTTCATTGTATACAGAATTTCTTACAGTATGATATTAGAACCCATGAAAGTGGGTATGAAATCACTCAATGTGTGTGTGTGTGTGTGTGTGTGTGTGTGTGTGTGCGTGTGTGCGCGTGTGCGTGCGTGCGAGAAGACGTTTTCATGCAGTTTAGATTAACCTTTAAATGGATATTGTGCCAATTGACCATTTTTCCAAATTGTCACTGATTCTACTAAAACAAATGATGAGCCAATTGAAATAATAAGTTCAAAGGACTGACAAGAGCATAATATAAATATCTCAGATGATTCATTTAGTGAGTATTTGCCCATATTACACAAAAGTTATAAACTATGACATCATGTGAACAATGCTTATTTGTGTATAGAGCGGAATGTTTCAGTATATAATTGTTATGTAACGATAAATTAAACATACATAGAAATACTAATGTAATAGTAGCCTGTTAATAGACGTCTTGGAAACCATTATACAGTACACAAACAACAATTTGATACAAACAAAATAAAATGTAGTAATGTTTGAATGCTTTGCTTTGCTAATGTTTTCCCCACATACAGTATACAGTAAAAGACATTTAGGATATTACTTGTCTTTTAATCACTATCAAGCATTTAGTCATTCAGTCATAATATTAGGTTGAGCGCTAAATGACTCGGCCTATCATCTATGGTCTTAGTGAGCGGTGAGACCTATCTTCTATTGCATACACAGGTTATAATCAGACCCATATTTCCTGTTCCCTAGAGTATTTAAACCTTATAGGTTCGTACAGTACTGCTCCAGCTGCATAGCTAGTGCCATGATATCTGTAAGATTATGTTGGCCTACAGATACAGCATTAGTATGGACTGTTCACTTGGTTAGCTTGCATGGTTTGTGACAACCTGGAGAATTGTACATTGATAGTTCTCACTCTCATTATAACTTTTCTCATTATAACTATCTTGTTCCCATATTGGCGCCCACAAGTGACACATTTAGAAAATTGCATAATTTCTGGAGGCAAAGACCAGCACAAATGTTTTAAACTCTGAATATACATGACTGACATCTGGGCAAAATTAGATTACAATGTGTAACAAAATGTAAAACGGTCGATTCGATGACTGTGCCATACGCCACGTTGTCCGTAAATCTGTTCTCCAAAACAATCAGCGTGCTGTTTGTATGATTATGTTCCTTCACTTTAGATCGCTTGTTCTCTGGTTCTATTCCCCGGAGGAAGCTGCCAAGTAGCTGTGTGAAGTCGCTTCATGCACCGTTCTGCCAGGTGTCTATACTCTGCCTTTCCAACCTTCAAACAACAGCAGCTTGCTTCAAAACAGCCTGGGGGATGTGTGCTAACAACAATTCCCCAATTGGGAGCCTAGCAATTACAGCACCCCTCCTCTATCCGCGTAATTGCAGAGGGAGATTCTTCTTGAGTGATCAGACTGCCAGCCTGCCACCAGCAAAATAGGTTTATCACCCCAGGCTTTGCAGGTAAACGAGGGCGTTTTGCTGGAGTGTTAAATAAAGCTTGTTCGTTAAGAGTGGGGTGATTTATTTCAGCCTGACCCATAACCCATGGACTAATATGGGATACGTGTTCTGTGATTGATAGGACTGTTTGCTAGAGGGAAGCACATTTGCCAATAGATTGCATCTACACACTGAGGTTACACAAAAGTTGCTAAAACACCAATCAGTGCATCTTTGTTTGAACATCATCTGTCTTAACAAGCAGGCCTTACCTAACCTTCCATGCTAAAGGTCACAGATCACACATAAAGGGGAAGCAATGTAACATGTTTACGTCTTTAAACACTGCCTGGAAAAGTGGACCTCATTTTATTTATGAACGTGAAGTGTAAGGTGTCACTAAGCCCCTTGGGCTTAGAGGAATGCCAGTGTTTTTCATAATGTGTCACTTCTCTAGAGAAGAGACACCTGACGTCTGTGTGTTTGCTTGTCTCTTGACAACAACACCTTCCCATTGCTGGCAGCTGTATCCCAGGACTGCTAAGATAACTAACAGCAATGTGCTAATTAGGCTGTTAGCATAATAAAGTGTAAGTGAGAAGCACAGCATGCTGCAAGGATCATAAGTGTAGATTTCAGGGGGGATGTTTTAATAGGTTATGGCCAAAATGTGTAGTAAACTAATATTGTTTTAAGTCAGCTAGTTTAGCCTAGATCATACAAAAACACAGATGTTTTGAATATGCAGAACGTTTTGAACATGAATATATGAGCTATTAAAGTCCAGGTATTCCTAGCTATTAAACATTAATTAAAATTAATACATTTATCATTTACTCAAACATAATAGGACATAAAAGTAGGCTATATCATGCCTATGTGTGTTAAACATTTTAAAATAGGCCTAAGCCTATAGCACTATACTGTATGTTGTTGATCATCCTTACTGCATTATACTCCATATATTTTGAATCGTGCCAGGGTTCCTGTATTTAATGTTTTCCTTTAAATAAAAATACATTTCCACCATTAATTGATGCAGAAAAGGCAACAGTTGTTCAATAAGGAGTCACCAGAATGCAGAAAATGAAGTGTTTGTTTCTCAAACATGGCAAGGATAATGACAACAGTCCACTCACAATTTATAAAATTGAATAAATCTACCACCCGTATTGCTACAACAGCTCTTGATGTGTTCCGTATGTGTTTTTATTTTCTTCTTAAACACAAGCACATGATGACAAGACATCGCTACTTTGGTCAACATTATTTCATCCTTACGTCAAAGAAGTAACACTTCATATGATCTACTTCTCAGTCGCACCTGCTTCACTTCCAGCTTTACAAAACAACACATACGGTACAGCAAAATAGTGCTTCAACAGGGGTGCAGTACAGTATCATTGTATGACCTCTTTATAAAGGTTGAATAAAACTCAACCATAAACAAATGATGGGTATGCGGTTTTTGGCCCTGTGCAGACTTGAATTCTCTTTAGCTGATTTGGTTCGCTATTTGGTTCTGTTCATTTCCATTGGACTGTCTCACATACAGCTTACGCCGTTTCTGCTAAAAGTGTACATGGTTTGTGCTAGCGGTATCTCAATACTTTTCTGAAACCTGTTAATTAAATATGATCAAGTGGGTGAATGAAATAAGACTAGGCTTAACTTAGCCTGTTGTAGCAGGCCCTACTGAAGACTACTCAGTATCTGCTTATGAAACTTGATGGAACATTATGTAATAATATTACCTTGACGTTGACACAAGGTTGACCATAAGTGAACAGCCATTCATTTGACAGATACCCATTTTATTGCAATGCTCTGTGGAGTGGGATAGTGCCATTACTCAGGTCTAATTGACACGATCAGGAGCTATTACTGTATTGATTCACCTGGCAAGTTGCACTGGATCAGCTGAGGACAATATTGATCAAGTTAAGTGGGCCCACGGACCACTGGAGGGTCAGGCAAATGTTAAAGGGATATTACCAGTTGTTCGCAGAAAGTCAGATCACTTTCATCTAAAATGTAAAATGAAAAAAATATGAAATATCTACAATAAGTCAAAGGTTTGTTCTGGTAAAAGAAGGATATCGCTCTTGCTTGTAATACCCGTAACGTAACATTGTGCTTTGGGAAACATGTTTCTGCATTCTAGAATAAACAATAAAAAAAATGCAAAGGTAATACAGTGTTTGGGTGAAATATAAAATTGGAATGTAAATATATGGGTCATAAACGAACATGGATAGGCATCTTAGTGAGTTAATATAATCGAAATAAATTATCATAAAATAGACTTCTGTACTGTACACAAACATCAACTGTACATACACTGTATAACAATATCTCCCACATGTTAAAACCTATTGATGTTTACATGAAACATTAAAAAAGACCAAGATAATCAATCAGTCCCAGCCAAAATCATGTCCAGTTAGCTGATAAAACCTTCTGTTAAAAGGCTCATAAAAGTCCCTTAACCTTTGCACCACTTCTGGATCAATATTAGGATGGGCCCGTCCTTTGGTTTTGCCTAGGCAGTGAGGTTTGCTTTTCCCATCAGGCCTCTTGAGACAGGGAAACCCCTTAGCTGGGTTGAAGTGGAAATGCTTGTTAGTGACCACCCTCCGTAGTCCCAGGAAGTCCTGGACGCGAGCCATTTCGCCGGCCGGGTCACTAATCAAACGCTCCCCGCTCACAAACAGCAGCTGATCCATAGGGAAGTACTGGAGCCAGCGCTCCAGGTGCTTGGCATACATGCCGATCTGAACAGCGCTCCACGTGGTGTCGATCAGTGCCGCCGTCATGTTCTTAAAGGTCAGGCTCTCGAAAGAGGGGATGTCAGGTTTCTTCGACCGAGTCTGGGTGTAGTCCGAGATCGCCCGTGTGACCGGATTCCTGACTACAACAATCAGCTTGGTATCCTTTGACATGGCATAGATTCGAGCAGGGACCTCCTTGGTGACATAGTAGCAGGGGGTCTTCTCCATAGTCATCTGGCCCACCACAGTTTTGGGCATTAATTCCCTAAAGGAAAATTAAATATAGAAATTGAATCATCAATCACATTGACCAAAATAACAGTAATATCCATAAACATTTTCACTCTTAGGACTACGTGTACTTATTTGCCTCTGAAAAATTATATTGCAATGCAAGGAAGATACAATTATCTTGTGAACCCTCAGAGAAAATTCCAGAAAAACTGTAAACATATAATAAATTACATGATTCAACCAGCGGGCCACCCATGGAATGTTCTGGACCATTAGTTTACATGCTTTTCATCATGCGGGTAGCTATAGGGGTTGCTGGTGGTGCAGTTGCATTGTGATTATGTATTAGTTTATTACACCACGATCACAAACCGGTACATCTGTAGCAAGACTGGCTTCACATGCTTATACTGTATATACAGTATAGCGATATTTCATAATGCTACCATATTTTGGTGCCTGATCTCAGTGGTTCATTAAGTAAGTATATAGGGTCATTATTTCAATTAGGCTACATTTCTCTGGAAATGTATCAGATTGCTTCATTTCTTTCAATTTATTTGCGTTAATAGTTATTATATTTTTAAAAGATGTCACAATGCTTATGGGAAATATTCCAGGAGTGCGCAAATCCTCCTTAGAATCTATAAAACCAATGTAAATTGGCCGAGTACTTGTTAATAATTGTTCGCTTTTTCACTTTTACAGTGGATTATAAATCATTTATAAAATGCCATTTCAATTTTAACGATCTAAGTGAGGCGCAAATTGTCCAAAACCACGTTTGCTATTTTAACGGCAGATAAACCGTGAGTGCACCGGGATCATGGTTCAAATGGGTTGGACTTACTCTCTTCATCATTGATCGATGTGTTTTGGGCGTAACATATGATAAACCAATCTATCTGTGTGTATATATATATATATATATATATACTGTATATATACTGTATATGTATACATATATGTTTATGTAGGTTACACACTAATGATATTTCACATTGTACTAAATTCATTTTTAATCCTTTGCATATTTGTGCGCTCCTGCACATCCCTGTATGTGTAACAAGGCTGTGTACACACACTATCCACCTGCCCTGGTCTAAATTCAGTGCGGGGCGCATTATAAATATAGTATAATGCGCCCCGCACTGAATTTAGACCAGGTTTTTGCTGGTCAATCCTGCAATCACTTTCCACTGCCTCAAGATAGCAATGATTCAGCAATGCGCTAGACCACACCTCATTTTTAGACCAACACACCTACCGGAACTCAAATGGGTGCAAGTGCATTTGCTATTTAAACAACGTGGGCGCTGGATGGGAAAATGACAACTGCATTGGTCTGAAACTAGCAAAGACCCTTGCGTTCCCGCTTTGCGCCGCGGTTGGAAGATAGGGCCCAAAAACCGATCAAAAATGTGAGAAGAATACTATTTATAGGCTGCCTATAGTCAAATACGATGGGCTGCCTTGTTCATTACTGGTACATTTCCTCTGTGTTGTTCTGAAACGTTTGATGTTCATGGTGCTGAAGGTTTTCATATCGATATTACTGCATACTCTTTTTTAAATGGATTAATCTTGTTTTTATACATATCTTACTGTTAGCCTATTCATTTGGCACTGATACATATGATTTAATATAGAAAATAGTATTTCTCAACTGGAGTTAGGGCAAGTGAACATGCATTAGAGATGACATAGGCTAATGTTAGTGTGTATGGGTCTTAAGTTTAAAGTATGCTGATTTGAGCTGAGAGAAGGGCCCATAAGGAAACCTTGCACAAGGGCCTGACGTCATTACGTAACGCCATTGCTTTACATCATGTTCAAGGCAAGCTAACAATCACAGGCAACATGGTTTACATCATAGAAGCCAAAAGAGCATTCTCAGGTAAGTGGGGGGAATTGGCGTGCAGACTTCCATCCATCATATGATAATGTATGTGAACACAATAAGAATATACAGTTCATGACATGTTCTAAATTCAAACCCTGAAGGAAGACATTCATCTCTCATTGCTTCATTTAATCTCCCTTAAGACCGCAATCTTCTTTCAAAGCTCACATTGTAATATGATGTACCTTGATTACATTATACAATAGAATGTATCACTGTCAATAGGCAATTATGGTTCTAAATGTCATGCCAGTCTGATCACTATAAGTGTGCTTCCAAACCTAATCATGTTTGTTGTCGATAACATAACAAGTGCAACATACTAATGGCACTAAAAATGTAACTAAAATGTAACTAACTCTTATTTTGAGAGAAGACATGGGCCGAGCTAAGGAGTGGTTTGTTTCCATGAAGACATGTGTATGTTCCTGACCAAGGATGGCTCTGGCTCATTATAATACTATAGCCTGTTAACTGTCCATGACTGGATAATGGCAAAAGTAAGCCGAGGGGGATTAGGGTATAAACCAAACACACTGGAGTATTAAACGGTGGACTGGCTGGCTGCTCTCAAAGAAGATATGGCTCTGGTGTATATGACTGTGAATAGCTTTACATGCACACTCACTTTACACTATTTTCCATAATATGTCAACATTCCAAATTCAGAATATATCAATTTTAAGAGGAGTGTAAAAATCAGTGATGTTACTCAATACACTGTGTCAAAATTTACAGTAAATCAGTTAAGATTTTCTGTAAATGAAACCTTCCTTCTTTCCTAAAACAGTTACATTGATGTGCCTGTGGGAATATAAAACTATACATTATTTATTATTATACAATTAGCTAAATACCAATAAAGTGTATACCAAAAACAAACACATACAGATTTGATCCAAAAAGAAATATGTTTTATTTTTGTTAATATTGTATATAATTTGAAGTTAGCATACAATATTATTCAGCAATGACTTTACTTTTACTTTACTTTAATGTTTTTTTAAGAAATCTATCTAACAATGGAAGCAATGAGCAAGACATAACTATAATTTACAACTATCTGTTGGTATAAGTACATTCTCTGTTACTGTGCAGCTAACTTCTTATCAAGTTAACTTGAGCGTTATAAACAAGAGTATGAGGAAAAGGCACACATTGCTTTTACCTCATTAGTGACATACTGTACCCCAGTTCTCTTCCTTATGAACTTTCATCACCTTACTAATGTTAACTCCCGCTCTCCTTCAGCGGAGGTCTTTGTCTCTACATATTCACTCCACTTATCCCTTAGAGCCTTGGCAGTTTTTGTGCATGGCAGAAAATCCACAAGCCCAATTGAGCTAATGGCATGATCGAGGGAAACAGCTAGCCTATGTCACAGTCCCCTGCAATTATCTGCTATATCTCTTGGATACACACAAGTGAAACGCTGTAGGCTTCCCTCCGCTCCTCCAGGGACACCAAAAAAACCAACAGCCAATCAAACATTCCACTTAGTCCCCAAGCAAAACAATCTGTGTGAAAAATACATGCATTATTCATCTCACAGGCGATAGAGAACGAGGGAACATCTCTGACTGAAGGAGAATCTAGCTAACACTGCCCGAGGGGGGCAGATGTAGCCAGCTTTCACAATTTGTTCTGCTTACTAAACAATGTTGCCTGGAACGAACAGGTTTCAGCGTATGTTCATCCATCAATCAGCCATTCCAAGGAGTATAGGCCATAGTCGCTGAATACATCTTTATTCTTCAAGGCCTAGTCCGAAATACGGAAAAGACTTTCCAAAATGTACCATTATTTATATTTTGCCTATATTAAAAAAAGTGAAATACGCCCTTTCACTCAGAAAAATACATTTCTTTAATGTTTAAGAAGCATTCAGCTTCTCTAAACCTGGCACACTAAAATAAGAAAATCTATACTGAAGCGTTACCATAAAATAGAACACACATAAACATCCGTAGCGCCCTCTAACCTGTCCTTTACAACACACTGGGGAACAGCAGAGCTGGCGAGATAACAGACATGCGGTGGAAGACTGCTAAGAGAATAAGATAAAGTAAGAGAAAGAAGGATGAGCAGGAGGGAGGCGGAAAGAAGGGGATTAGATAGAATCAGTAGGTAAAAGGTGTTCTGGAGAAGGACAGGAGATTGCAGAGGTTAAGCCCATGACCCCAGAGTCAACAGTTACTGGCTCACTCTCTAAGCCAACGGTCGTTTTCATACACGGCTGCCTGCGTTTTCTCACCCACCTCCCGCCAAGACGGACATTAACCCAGGAGCTGTGTGTTGTCAGGTGTGTCCATTAAGACCGTCTGCTCTGGAGACATGTTCTGTGAAACCATGTGCTGCAGCAAATAGGTTCAAAGGTACACGTTTACAATACCGCTGTGTTGCTCGCACTCTCAACCCTGAATGCTGAGCTCGGCATTCTCCATTTAGGTACAGTATCTTGCCGTTGTCTACATGACTGACCTCACCGGCAGACAGCCGTGTGGTATTTAACGTGACTGCCGTTAGGAATATGTCCACACAAGACGCTTGTCTAATGTGTTCTGAGTGTACAGCTCTGAGAGGGAATGAGTTCCGATGGGACGTGCTACTGTGGGAACTATTCCTCTTCCACAAGCACCAAAGACAAGATGATAGGCCGTGGCATGCATCCACTTAACATAATCTGACCACCTAACAGCAAGACAAGTTACAGATATAAATCAAAGGGGAGAGGGGCTTACGGAAGGTTGCTTTCAAGGCCTCTATCGTGTGTGTGAGAGTCACCATCGCATGGTGCACTCACAGAGTTCAATGATGGAGTTCATATTTACAAAAAACCTCTCCACCGACAATGACAGTGCAGAGAAAGGCTTTCCCCATCCTCCACTGTTACAGTCAGTATTATGTACAAATCAAGGCCACCTGGATGACTAGTTGGAGACAGGCCCAATATGAATGGAGGAGGAGGAGGAGGAATAGTGCTTGAGCCATTCTGGCTTCCCTCACACAACTGTCAGCCTTACATTAACACATAACCGTTTTGACTGTCAGTTGTTTATAGAAGGGGCATGCATGTTTCATCATACTGGTGGTGTTGCTGGAAAGGAACAAGCAACCACTCGAAATGAATATACGTTTTCATACAGAAAGTGGCCCTGAGTTACTCCCTTGAGAAGAATGTGAAATACCCAACACCGTTGTGTCTTCTGATTCTACAAAGGTTACACGTTACCATGTAAAATGTATGTACAGCATGTATAAATAAATAAACACACACACACACGTATGTATGTATATATAAATAAATAAATAAATAAATAAATGTACACCATTGTATTTTTCCTTCTTATAAAGGAAAGGATTGTACAACTATCGTTTGTAATCCACCTCAGGGAGGATACGGGTCTGAGAGCATCTGTACAAAACAAACAAGATTTCAAAGAGGCAAAAAAAGGAGATGTCTGAGTCAGATTGGCGTATTTAAAAGTTACTGACTACCTGTCAAGGAGAGAATATGAAAGCAAGGAAACAACAGATTGTCTCCGAAGACACAAGAAATGAGAGCAATGAGGAAGTCAAGAGCTCCAGGAGATGAACAACAGAATGCGCTCTTTTAGCATTTCACTGTCTCTCTGCACTGTACTGTATGTTGCTAAAGTGCTGTAATAACCATTGTGGTTTGACAAATTGCTTTAAGCAAAAGCCTGGGGGAGATGTTTCAGTGAATAAAACTCTTCAATTTGTAGAACAGAGAGAGGGAAAGTACACATTACCGGTATTGACAGTAGGGGTAGCCTAATTCTGGGAAAGCTATATCACGTCAGTTTAGTAGTTAAGTATGATTCCATTTTAAGTTTTAAAGTTGCAAGTTGCAGTTTTGATGCAACAAGGTTCACATAGTTTTAAAACTGCTTCCTCATTATCGCCGTGGGTTACAGTTCTTTCCAGATCAGTGGGCTGACACATTAGCTGCGAATGGAGGAACTTAAAATCGAGGGCACTCTCTAACTTGGACAAATCCCGGTGTGCTCACTAGAAGCTATATAGGAGCGATGAGTATGCAAAAAAAAACGACGAATTAACCGTTTTTTAGAAACTACAATTCTCCACTAACTGATGCCTCAGAGAAAAGTCAACTTTCAGGCTCAAAAGGCTGAAGCATAGGCGCTTCAGGGTTGACTCCTGCTGGGTCTGGTCAATGGGTACTTTCACCCTTCTGAGCACATTTACATACAAAGTGAAGGCAGAGAAAACATGTTTCACAATAATTGTCTACTCTTTTATTATCAGTTAATGCAGACCCCAGGGGTTCCCCAAGCTTCTCTTTTCAGCCTAGTGACATAATACTGCTGCATTTTCTAAAGACTCACTCTAAATTTACTGCCCTCTATCTGCCACTGGGCCGCTGTAAGCTCCCCTGGGGTTTAACTCAGGATTACACCATCTTCTTTGACAGCCTCACAGAGTTAAAGTAAGAAATTCACTCATAGTTTATTAAAAAAAAACAAATAAAAACAAATAATAACAATTCAGCAGATACAGTACTTCCAAACAGATCTGCAAGTATTAGCGCAGCAAGATAGCAGTTATTTTATTAAGAAAGGAGGGACCAGGGAGGAAGCTGTTCCCACCGCTTTAAGAAGATGCCTTCTATGCTCTCTTATGCATACGTGTCAACAATGGTCTGTCTGCCTCTCTTTTTCCGCCTGCGGGTGAAAGCATGCTATATTTGTGGCTGGTGTCCCTGCTGTGCGGGCCCCTCTTCTGTGGGGTTCCAACAGGATGGACACAGCAGACCTCCTCCGTGCTGGGATAAACGGAGTGGGCACAACTTAATACCACCGCAGGAGTGGATAAGCCCACCCAGCAACCTGCCCCTATCCCTCTGGCAGTCCAGAGGCACTCCAGTGGAATGTATTGTCAGTCAAAACGGACACACCTTCTGTTGCATTTCTGCTAATCTCTTACCCTCCAATGAGGTAAAGCCATAGTGCATGATGTTGGTCGGTTGAGGTTTTAATAGGCAATGTGGTTTTACAATGAATCATACAGTAATGGTTGCAGGACCAGAGTCCAGATTAGACCAGTTTGACTTCACTAGTGGGTGATTATTATATGCTAGGTCGATGGTGAGTTATTGTTTGCATATAAGGACAACATAAGTATTACTAAGTCCACAAAATGAGCATAAAGCAGTCTGGTGTTGCCCTGCTGTGTTAGGTTAACTGAGGCACTGTGCACTGGCTGGGCCGACTCACGCTAAGTGGTTTTAATTAGCATGATCACTACTCAAGGGAAACCGGCCTTTATTACACATGCTTAAAACAACAAAAAGATTAAACAATTGTTCCCCCATACTGTACATCATCAAAATAGCAACCCTATGAGACTGTATTTTAATCTGTAAAATAACTTAAATTAATTAAATTCTTCATAACTGAACCTACACTATACCTGTTCATTTTTCTTAAAATGCATATCTCCTATACTGTACAAAGTTGCATGAACTATTGACAATATGCCAATGATTTATCATGCCTGAAGCAAGTTTGTCCTTGACAAAATTGACATGTCTACAGACTTGATCATCCAAATGTGTGCTAAAGTGATCGGGACATTTTTAGAAGAGCTTAATAAAAAATAAAATCGAAAAATCGAAACAGGCTCCATAAACCTAGTGGGTAGGCTGTCTAAATGGCACAGGCTGCCACACGTATTGCTTTTAAAATGAAGAGATAATGTTTTTACCTTCAGAAGGGTTGATTGAATTTGACACCCTATATTTTACACTAAAACAATGTAAATATAGCCTATGCTGTATAAACAACAGCAACTTAATACATTTATATTAGGTAGCCTAAACTACACTATATGAACTATCTGAATGTTATTGCTATATAATAATAATAATAATAATAATAATAATACTTTCTCTTTTTGGACGCCTTTCTTAACACTCAAGGACAAATATTATATTAAATATTGCTGGCACATGGTTTTATAAATTCCTTAGGGCCACATTTATCACAGCCTGAGCAGTTTTTGATTGTTTTATTGAACCAATATAATTTGAATTGTCATACAATTAAGATAGAACATGTTACTGATGGCCTATGAGTGATATGGGTTTTATACCAAGAGTTTTGTTTGTTGTTTTGTTTTTGCTTGGCTGGTCCACGACACTAAATCTGTTTTTTATTAACTTACTGATTTAAACATGGCATTGGCTGATGTGTTTTTTAAATTGTCACAAGCCTATCTCCCACCCAAAATAGTGGGGACCTATAATTGTGGTATGGTTACACATCTGACTTGGCATTCAAGGCAGTCGAAATTAAAATCGTAACGTTATAGAATGGGCTACAGATGTTATGCCTGTGTGTTTGTTTAATCGGTAAGACAGCAGCAAGAATCGCTGTGAATTACCTGTACCACTCAAGACCTTTGTCGTAGTTGCGGTCAAAGAAATGTGGCTCGGCTCCCACCGCTCTGATGTCCGGATGCACACGGAGAAACTCGAGCAGCGCTCGGGTTCCTCCTTTCTTCACCCCGATGATGATGGCCTGCGGAAACTTTTTACTTTCCGACTCATTTAATAAACCTGACTTGGCATAATCTTCCAACACCCTCGCATCGCCTCTCAGTTCGTCCCAGTCATCTCCTCGGCTGTCCAAATCATTCTCGTTATTCAGCAAGTCTCTGGACACGGCGAGAGAAGAATCTTGATTGTCGAATTCAGCATCATTATCGTATTCTGATTCCAATCGTTCGGGGTGCTTATTAGCGGAGATGACCATCATATTTGGCATAGTTGTGCAGTAGCCAACACAACAATATATCATGTATACCCAAAGTGACAGCATGATGCAAAACACAAAGAGTTTATTTTTCACGTAGGGTGATGGCACAACATGAAGACTGTGGAAAGTCAGACTATATTCCATAGGACTGCCTGGCAAAAGTCATATTCCAATCAGGCATTTTGGCAAAGTTCCTCACTGCTCCTCCACTGCTGAATTCAGTGGCGTTTTCCAATACAAAAAAAAATTAACTGTGTAATGCGTTCTCCACATATGCTTTTGCCTCTTCTGACAATGAATACGTGCAGTTTTGTTTATATTTTAAAAGAAATGTAGAAAATAAAAAAGCACAGTCGCTCCAGGTGAGTCAACTGTGCGTCAGAGACACAGTTTGCCTCCCATCACTTGCTTAGTAGCCGAGCCTGTGAACGCTCGCTGCCGGCAGGCTACACTTGCCACTCTGCAAAAGACTGGGCGTGGAATTGACAGTGGAATGGTCCAATCATCGCTGCTGCGCCCGCTAGAGAGAACACCCATTGATACATAATTAGGATAAACCCTACTGGCAGTTTTCTTAAGTTTCATATTGCATTTTACATCGAGGAAAACAGGCGAGAGCCATATGAAGTCGATAATATTTAATACGCTCTATGTGCTTATGATGTGTATACTTAAAAATTACTGCAGCCAGATAGGTTACTGACTGTACTGTTGTCATCCGTGCACAGTAGGCTACTGTGAAAATCAATAGCCACAAACCTAAAAAATAAAAAATTGAAAACGTTCAAAACGTAGGCTAATAATTACAAATGTATTAGCCGAAATAAATCTTTAAAACCATTTCCCTATCTTCCCAATCTAGACTATCGCACCAGACTGTTTGCGTTAATCAAACAATATGCTTACGTTCCACTATAGGTTATCCCTCAGTGTTTCAACTTTCCGGGTATGGCAAGAGAAACACATCTGCTTGCAAAGCACTTTGTCAGTGGAAAGGAATAAGAATAACTGATTTAGACAAAAACCTATGAGTCCCATGACCTCAATAGAGCAGTCAACAAAAGGTTTACACAGCTTAAGATCTGTCACGAAGCAAGCAGCTGTCTCCCCAGAACCTCCAATGGAATGAATGGTGTAGTAAGTCAGTGTTAACCATCCTTGTGCATAGCTGTTACTAACATGGTGGACATGTAGGTCTGTGCTATGCTTATTCAATTCAATGATTCACTCATTTGCTGAATTCTGAATTTAGGAATGCTTAATATGCCTATAGCTTAATCATTACATAATTGAAATGTCTGTGCATGTGTGCACGTGTGTGTGTGTGTGTGGGTGTGGGTGTGTGTGAGTGTGTGAGTGTGTGAGAGAGAGAGAGAGAGAGAGAGAGAGAGAGAGAGATAGAGAGAGAGTGATGTACACATGCATACCATTAGCACCTTCTCTCCTGGTGCAAGGTCAAAGGTCATTAAACCCCAGGAACCCCAAAACAAGATCACGATTAAGCGGATTACCTCAGGCACTGCTATGTCAGTCAGTCTTAGAGACATTTTACCCAAGCCCCAGATCTCTCTCTCTCTCTCTCTCTCTCTCTCTCTCTCTCTCTCTCTCTCTCTCTCTCTCTCTCTCACTCACACACAGCTCTATAGTGATATGTGTGTGTTTGCAATCACCGTACTAGGTATGGTTTATATGGAGCGATGAGAATGGTTCCATGTCTCTGTATATGTGTGTTATGGAGCTGCAGGTCCGTTTTACATTGTACTATGCATAGCATGAAGGAACCACTATAGCCTACAGTACATTCCACAGTGTATTTTATTAAATATTGACGAACAATTTTGATTGTTCCCTATTTGTTTGCTCTTTGACTAACTGAAATAGCGTTAAAACTAATAGGAGGAAAAAGCATTATCTGGCTATCAAAAGTGACATAGGGAAATGTTGCCATTTGCTAAGAAATTTATTAAATGGCAGCCTAAGAATAGGTTAACCATGACAAATGTACATGGAAATCTTGTGAAATATACAAAGGTACTAGTTAAAAACAAAAACAAAATAATAATAATAATATTTATCTACAGAAAATTATAAATAAACATTTGATAGCTTTATGGATATCTATACTCCAACAAAAATAGATCTGCATTGTTTTGAGATGTTATTCTGTAGTTTGTTTTTGGCTGTGAGAGACAGACAGACAGACAGACAGACAGACAGAGAGGCAGACAGACAGCAGAAATTCATCAGTTTTTTATGATACACACATACATACACATAATACAGTAGAGTCATATTACCAGGCACACATGCTGCCTAGGCAAACTCAAACATACAAATTGCACTGTGCTCCTTGGTTACTCTGTCTGTGCAGTGCCCTTTGGAGGGGATTGACACTTCAAAGTAGGACAAAGTCACGTAAGTAGGGAACTCCCTCTAGAAGGAAGAACAAAAAACACCTGAGGGAAAAAGCAAACACAAATACACACATTCACACGCACACACACAAGGAGGCAGTTACACAAATTGACTTGTTCCAGAGATCCGGAATCATGTGTTCTGATTCGTTACGCTATTATGCTTCATGATGCATGCAGGCAAAACCTCATACAGTAAACACACACACATGCGCACACCTACGCACACGCACTGGCTGTTTCATGTCAGAAGGACCAGGAGCGGAACAATGGACACAGTAAGCTAGTTCGTCACATCTTCAGAGATACATCAGCTGAACCACGCTAACACGTGTCTTCCCTCTAGCCTAAACACTGCATAAACATTACCATCACCATTAGGCACATGATAACATCCTGAACACTTTCAAGGAGGCCTGCAAATGTTAATGACACTAACTCGCACTGTATTTGTACCATGGCATGTTCCCAAATAAATGCAGCTGTGCATGCACTTAAAACATACGAGTGTGTGTTGAGGTTTTCTTAAACAGCTTTTAAAGTCTAGAGAAGGTCGCTCAAAGCATTCAAACACATGATACATTGCCTGAAGCATTATTGTTCTATCTAGCATGGTGCATATAAATAGTCCTGGGCATATGTCTGCTGCTGACTAAATACAGCTCTGCTGGTTCTGTTAACAACCCATGGCTGCTTATGTCAACACTTTGACTTAGTTCACATTTCAGTGCCCATATGTTTTAATTTGTGTGAATTTAAAGTGGGAATTGAATGTGGGCCTGTGTGTGCCACATGATGCTACAGATACATCACCGGTCGGGCACGCGCCAGATGTCAGGGAGCCAATCCCATTAGAGAGTAAAGTAGACTGAGCTCATACTCTGTCTGTCCAAGAAAGCACAAACAAACTCCAACGACAGGGACCAGCCTGGGACTTTTGCGTGCAAAGCCCTCTGTCTAATGACAGGGTTATTAGCTGAGCCAGGAGGCAGATCAAGGCTCTACTCCAACTCCTTAAGTCCTCCTAGACGGCCTTTTGCTCAGGCTAAATCCATTTAAAATGTCTATAAATTCTCTGGAGCCACGCTAAAGTCTGTCTTATCTTCTCTTTATAGGGATAGCGCTGGTCCAGGTAGATCTTCCCTCTTGATCTTGAAGAGAAGGTCTAATCCCTTACTGCTGGATGTCTGAGCTGGAAACAGTACGGTGGCAGTTTGGACTGGTTATAGGCTTAGGTTGAGGTGTGGTGTTGTCAAGTACAATACAATGCTTGTAATAAAATGTTTGTAATAATATGACTTACTGTATATGAATGCTACTATTACTACAGTACATCTACAGGTAACTACTGCTGCTGCTACTACTACCACTACTAATAATAATAATAATATTTAATATAATTGTATTTGTATATGTAATGTAATAATGATGATAATATTGATGATGATGATAATAATGATCCTACTACTACTACTACTATTAATAATAATACATATTTATAATAATAAGTATTATTATTATTATTATTATTATTATTATACATAAAATATTATTATTATTATTATTATTATCATCATTGCTATCATCATCATCAATATTATCATCATTATTACAATTAAAAATACAATACAATATTTCAAATATAAGCAGTATTCTTTCAAAAGCTTTTCTATAGGTATATATTCCTTTTGAAAGACTATTATTTCTGCTTACATTGCTTATTTATGCTTACATTGGCTATATTTCCTCTATTCAAACCAAAGCTGACAATCCATACAATACATATCAGTTCACAGTCTTTCATATATTCAGGGGATTGAGCCACTCTGTACCCACTCAAATCAAAGCAAATGCTTGGGTCGAAGCAGTCTTAACATCAACAAAGAGATGTTGTATTTGTGTTAACTAAAAAAAAATAATAACAACTGTCAAATGTATTGTTTATACAAAACAAAACTTAAGATAAAGTTTTTAAGAGGTTGGTTTAATATAATACAGTATTTGTTTTTACTTCCAGTGTGCTCATATTATACAGTATACAAATTATTCCCACTTTGGGCTGTATGTGTTAATGGACATTTTATTTTATTATTATATCTTTATTGAACCAGGAAATACTTATTGAGATTTAGAATCTCGTTTACAAAAGCGTCCTGGCCAAGACAGCAGCAACCAACACAGGAAAATTAGAAACGTTTTCCTGTTTAAACTGTACATTTCTAGTTATTTTAGTTTTAAATATAAGTTAAATATATTTATTTATACTGTAAGCTGCTTTAGAGCCTGACATTGAAATAGATTGTGTCCTCTGTAACAAATATATACTTATATCTTATGTTCATCTTTTGTAAACCTTCTGAACATCTTGTTGCTACATCGTAATACTGTATCTGGATAATTACTGTAAATGAAGTATCCATAAACAGTCTAACACATTTTTTATATTAAGCATATATCTTTTAATGCAGATGCATCACTTTATTTTCACACACTGTGCATACTGATGTGTTACAGTATGTATGCACATTGTGAAGAAAATAAGAAACACTCAAATATAAAAAACCTGATTGCGCACAAAAGTTCCAGGTGAACCTTTTTTCGTTTGTATTTTTTATTTCACTTATGTGACACATTGACACATATTTTTTAATGTTGTACATCGCTAATAACCTCAAATAATATAAAAGATAAACTATCGACCACTGCTTTAAAAGTAGTTCTATCATCAAACAAGCAGATACTGACCAGAGGCACTTCCAACACATTACAGTGACTGTTCACTGGCAACCGGGGCAACTGGATACCCTCAAGTCCAAGGCTCAGAGACTGACAGTCCCTGAGGGGGTATTTCCTGAATGAAAATGTAGCCCATTATTCGAGCCAAAAAACAGGTGCTTTCAACAAAGAACCCAACATCATTCTGCTCCTCTGGGAGGTAATGAAATATATCAAGACCCAGGGATTTACTGTATGACCTTTTGGAAGCAGATCAGATGATCAGACGCATTAGATCAAGTCGGGTTGTGATCTGTTGAAGCCATTTATAGTATTAAAAGCAAGAGGTAAACGAAGGTTGCTCTAAATAAAGAACAAAAGCAAGATAATGATTTACTCGTTCCTGCTAGCAGGGAATGCATCAGGTCTAATTGGCTCCGCATGAAAATGATGAGGAGTTGGAAAGCAATCAAAGTTGTGCTGATTCTATGACTGCTTGCACTCATTATTGTATATCATTTTCTGATAGCATCAGATTATTCAAACATGCAATGATTCATCATCAATATGTTATTTTTAAATAATTGTCAAAAAGCAGAATGCCATTACATAGTTGCGTAATAATACATCTTAATGGTATTTTGTGAAACCTCTCTGAATAAGGAATGTTCACATCCACATTTTTAGACCTTCTCATAATTAAGCTTCACTATTCACTAAACCATGGATGCCGCTAGATTCCATTTACTAGGAGACGTTCCCCAATATGGATCTGCTGTGCCCCAGTAAAATATAACTTCTAGTTTTAATAAGCTTTTATTTATATTCCACAATGTCAAGGAGTTAAACCTAGAATACACATTGAGGTGCGCACATTATACATCTCATCCAAGAATAAACAAATTGGTGGATTTGTGTAATGGGGGGCCAGTGCCCCAGTAAAGTTGTATGTCTAGGAACACCCCTGGATTAATGATGTCATTGATTAATCACATCATGACCATAGTTATTGTTGAGTGGAGAGGTCCTATGCAGTTACCAGAAAGCATGTCTAGAGCCAATATAAATGCCTTGAAGCTCAATCTGGGTGGAGGTTCTTTGGAATTTGTTTGAAACATTCCTTTCATGCTTGAACCCAAAAGCCTCTTTTATCCAACTCATCTTTTCTGGTTAAAGCTACGATAATAATACGGTCGGTGTATGGTCATAACACTCTTTTATATACAGATTTGCCTACACTCTCTCGGACCGACCGTGGCTGTTCCACTGATATACACAATAAGGCCACCGTCATCTTTTATAAACATTCAAAGTAAAACATATGTTTATTTTTATGACAAAGATCAAGATTGTGGCTTTAAATCACAGAACAATTCTCAAGAACAATGGTCCGGATTGTCTACACCACACCACTACAGCCTGGATAACCCCCTTCCCCACACACACACACATACTCAACCCCCATCCTACAATCTTGGTGATGAATCCTTGTCACTCATGTGCCATGCTTACTAAGGCCTCCACTATGCTAACTGTATGACTCCTGTCATGCCCTGCCGGGGTCTGGCTTTCATCATGGGCTGATATGACAAGGCTGGTCCCCCTGCCCCAGGCCACCTCACCACAAGTGTCATGTGACACGGTCACCCACGGGAGGGCAGTGGGAGCACATGTGATCACAGTATAGTACTGTAGGTCCACCTGAACTATGAGCGTTAAGAGAGGTTAAGAGGGACGTGCAACTGATGCTCCCTGAAATTTAAAGGCCCCATGTCATTCTATTTTCCAACTGTCATTCGGGATAGACATTTCTCACGTGAGCTGAACATTTAGTTTTAGATAGTGCTGCATGCTGTTTAAACATGCCCTGAGATATTGGCTATCTGAGTGGAAGTGAAAGGTCAGAGGCTATGATTGGTTACAATCCAGAATGGATGTCACACCTGGAGGTCCAAAGCTGCCTTGTTTTACACAATCTTTTTTTTTTTGGTTGATTGACTTTCAATTTGAAGTTAATTTAGTCCCTTTTGGTACCATCAGACCTCACAACAGACGTCACAACAGACCACAAGATCACACTCACAATCACACAATCCTGCATTTGACAATAATCTGAAATAAAATAATATGCACAGCAGTATCTAGACAAAGTATTCAATATTAATATAGAAATACATTTTTCTCAGTTAGTCCCCAGGGAAGGCCCTGAAAAGTAATATACACCTATACACAATCAATATCATGTCATGTTGTATAACCTGTTGACTGTACTGTATATCCCTCGTAGACAGCATGTTGAGATGAGGTTGGTCTGTATACAACCAATCTACTCCCTGAGGAGGAGACAAGACATGTATGATAAGAGGCTTTGGGTAAAATTACAGTGCAGAAAGCCCTTAATGGTGTTCAACCCTGGGTTGAAGGAAATAAGGTCAGTCAGTCACCAAAAGCTCCTACGGTGATGAGGACATTTCCTGCATTCCTGAACTGCAATGTCAACATGAAGACTAGGTGATTATCGCAATGAACTATATAGAGCAAAAGACTTTGAGAATAAAACGCATGTGTATGATACATTTACACAGGCAAACCACACCAGTATAAAACAACGTTGCATTTAGTAATTTAAAATGTTTTTCTAATGAACTGGTCATACAAAGAGCAACATGGCTGTAGTATAAGGCCAATGCAAACAATTTAGAACAGAAATTAACTCTCTAGATTGAACCATTATAATTAACATTAGAGTACTCGACTATAAACCTGAATACATATTTCACATGTGCGTTACAGTCAACTGAAATGTCAGCTTCCTCTAATTTTCACTTAGCGGTACGTGTGGAACACATTGTTCTGCATAACTTTCCAATGTCCATGGTCAGGATGTTCAGTTCTGAGACAGATAATAACAATGCAGAATTTAAGATGTATTTCCTCCACCAGATTTGCATGGTGCTAAACCATGGTTCTGACATTCTAACATAGCAACACAAATGATAAGGTTAAAATTTCTCTTTTATTTCTTTCATCTGATTCTTTTAACTATTTTAACGTATGTCATTTCAGTATCATGTTAAGCATCTTTATTGCATTCTTTTATGTACCTGTTTTACTTTTTCTTTCATTTATTTTTTAATCTGATTCCTTTAACCATTTTTATTAATGTTGTTTCTCTGTATTTCTGCATTTGTGTATGGGAAGCACAACTGTACATGTATTCCCTCTCTGTAAAGCACGTTGAACTGCAATTCTGTATGAAAGTGCTATATAAATAAAGAGTATTATTATTATTATTATTATTATTATTATACAGTACTAGGGGATGCCTTGACCCACACAGCTCTAAAGCTTCAAGAAAAAGTAATAAGGAGCCAATTGCCATGTAAATGTGAGCTTACCATTCTGAGATGTGGACCATCTCTGTATGTTATTTTGCCCCATGGTTAAACTGTGATGCAAAACATCTTATCAGTGATGGTTGGTCATCAATTCTGGAACATGTGAACGTAATCTTTTTTGAGGAACAGTGAAGGCTGCCTCAATGCCTCTTTTTCCAGAATAATTAACATAAATCCATGTATTTAAGATGTATGGATTTGTTTTGAATAATGAATGTTCCATTAAATTGCTTATATTGGATAGGTGAATAATACTGTAGGTGAAAAAAGCCTTTGTGTTGAACATGTGTCAAAGGCTAACAATGGTGTACAGTACAACATATACAGTAAGCTTTAAGCATCGGCATCTGAAACAGTGTATCTGCTATCTCAATGCTGCATACAACACTCCAACATACAGTATGGGCAAGCATTGGCACACATACACTCTCTGATAACATCAATATACAGAGAGAAATGCACAGCAGATGGAGTGCACCACACCCTGGCAAGCGTTTATTATGTTGATATTCGAGGAGGGGTGGCAGAGAGCAGACAGCTATGTACGTCTCTGTAAAGAGGTGTGTCTGAGTGGAACCCACCACAGCTTGTTGGCAGTGGTCCGTGTGCCACAAAGTGCACGTGTATAGGACAATATAACGAGTGTCGTGTAAAACACAAACATTACGACCATCTATACCAGACTGAGTCCTTATAATATTGAGGCTCAGGATTTTACAGCCATCACAAAATGATAGCAGCCATTGTGTCCAAATTGACAGGACATTATAGTGGTATTTCTCTCTCATGTCTTTCTCAGTGAAAAATGCAAAGTGCTTAATATGGTTTTATTCCTAGGTTTGCCACATGTTTGGTGTCAGGTACAATGTATCACTAGATTTCAGCATAACTATATTACATTTTAGTGTTGATGGGTTGTGAGACACCTGGGACGATGCTGTGATGTTCACCTTTAAAATAGAATGTACCTTTATATATTTTAATTGCTCATGTTTTTCATAATGCCCAGGTTTATTTTACAACAGTATAACCAAGTTTTAGAACAGATAAGTAACTTGGTCCCAGAGGTTGTAGTTGTAGTGTTTTGGAGAATCATTCAAGACACTGAGTTATTTACATACATGTGTCCAGTACTTTGCCTGTGTCTCTTAACTAAAGGGCTACTCTTGTCGGGCACTGCATCTCCAGCAGACCTGCATTTAGTGTCTGAAAGGTGTTGTGATAACCACTATGTAGCTCCTTTCCATGCGACTTCAAACAACCGTAGGAGGTTAGACCTGTAATATCTCTTTCAGATGTCACAACGTTTTCATTAGGTCTGGCGCGGCGCTGACTGCATGGGCCTTATTAAGGCCCTAAGTAACCCTTCAAAGACAACACGGAATCTGTCCATTGCACACAAGCTTATCTTGAAGACGTATATCTATAGTTTGTCTTTCCACACCCAGTAGTCAAGAGGCAAGGTTATGTGTATCTCAGTACAGTCACTGCTTTAATAAGGTTTCTCTACCCACAGTGATTGCTATGGAACGGAATAAACACAATTTCTCTGGACAGAGACTGGACAGAGCTTGGCTTCATTGTTATATAGGCCTACCTGCTGCATGCACAGAGCTCCTGGATGCACACATACAATTTATTTAATGACAGACCAAAGGCTTGTGCATGCCCTGCCCTCACACCCTGCCTGATTTATCTATGTAATCCGACGCTGTGTGTTGGAAAACACAAACCACTGGCACGGTGTCAGGTGGTCTCACCGAGCCCTCCTCGTGTTGACCACGCTGCTTTCAAGCCTAGGTTCAAAGCACCTCGGTCCACCTTACGCTTCCATTGCATTTCTTCTGTGCAAAGCCAGCACTTTGCACTTTGTTTTTAGCCTACACCTATAGCCCTTGTAATGACAGACACATACACAGGTTTCACAGACCTAACTGTCGCTCTGTGTAACTTTGGCGTCATGTGTTGTGGGGCCTGTGCCATTTGTAGGTCACTGTTAGTCCAGCCCGTACATCAGTAGCGGCGAGGGTCGCCTGGCTTACAGATAATGACCCTGAGCGTGAGCATTATTAAGCTGTGGACATGCTAATGGTAGCCAATTACTCCCAAGCTGCCAAGCAGAAGGACATTAAACCGTATAGTGAGTGGAGGAGCTGTCAAGTCTGTTCACAGCAGGATGCCAGATGAGGGATCTGGTGCTTTTACACATTCTTTCTTTACAATCAGGCTACAGTATGTTGTGTTGTATGGATAAAGAGCCAACCAAGGGAGGGGTTTTGATGCGTACACTAAAAGAATCCAGCTCTGTGGTGCAATTCTTTGAGCTTCCTGTTTCCCCGTGTGAGGGTACATCGTCGGTCACTAGCGGATGGCTAGTGGATGTTGAGAGACATACAGGCTGATTTAGAAGTGTCTGGAGACCCGCTACTTCATTTTTTGTTTTGAAACTCGGGGGGGGGGGGGGGGGGGGGGGGGGGGGGGGGGGGGGGGGGGGGGGGGGGGGGGGGGGGGGGGGGGG
>JAODUE010039609.1:26564-43174 GCA_027564755.1 Amblyopsis hoosieri
TTTAAACACCCCCCCCCCCCCCCCCCCCCCGCCCCCCCTCCGATCCCCATCCCACTTTCAGGATGGGGGCTGGGTGATCATCTGGGCCAGGGCTGGCCTCCTGATCTGAGCAGGATCTAATGAAAACATATGATCTGAGGAGGTCAAGGGGTCGGGATCAAGGAAGAAGGGTCCCACACCCCTCTCATTTTGCGACCTGGGAGATTAATGAGCCCACAGTGATACATTTCTCTGTATCATTTACTACCTCAGGCTGTAGCAGTGTTAGGCCCACCTGTGAGCCCATGGAGTCCAATGCTACCAAGAGAGTAGGTCGCTACAGAACTCCCAGCTGTGTGCTGTACCCACAAAATCATAATCAGATATACACACAAGTAGGTTACTTGTGAAGACATGAAGGTTGAAGACGTCTGCGCCGTAGACTGTATGGACAAATCCTCTGTGACGTCACCCATAGCTTTTCTCAAGAACGTAGTTGAACACCTGGCTACCAACTCTGGCCGTCGCAATCATTGCAGTAACACACTCCGCCTGTAACGCCCCCTTATGCCCCCTATTCATTATAATGGGATAAATGCATGACTAATACATTGTGTAATGTAACTAATTACTTTTAATACCCAGTAATAAGTAAAGTAATATTATTAATAAGTAAATAGTACTTATTACAGTTACTGAGTAACTTGCCCAACACTGCACATGAACCACTTACACTTCCCATCTGAAGTGAATCTGTTGTTGTAAGCTTTTGCAATGTCTGATGATAATGATTGCACGTGTAGTTTCCCGCAACTGTATACTTTCCTTTACATTGTATATAGCATAGATTGCATTGTGGTATGAGTGTGACAAAGGCAAATTAAATTTGAGGAGGAAAGACTGCTCTCTTCTGGCCAAATATTGCATTGCATTTCAAAATCACAGTCAGAAATCACAGACAAGGCAAACATAATAGGTTCAGCCTTGGAAGTATATTCCAATTATATATTTGTATTGTATTTGTATTTATAGTTATTGTATTTGTCAATTATAGCGTATAGTATACATTTCAGTACTTATAGATCAAAATGTGGAAGGACACATAGGCCTACATATAGGCTGAAGAGATACAGTATAGTACATAGTTCATGAATGACAAATAACATATAAAACAATATCCTGTAGCTGCTGCAGTTATTCTTCTTAGTTGTAATGACTGGGAGACGCCAGTGGATGGAGATGTAAGCTTAACTTGCTGAAACGACAACACAGTATTTCGCCTATAGTCCTCCCGTGCATGATTTTTACAATGGGGTACAGGCCCTAAATGTTTTTAGTTTAAAAATATGTTAAACAGTTATGCACTACTATAGCATGTTTCATCATCTTTTATCATTGCAATGAACTCAACGCTTACGTACATACCATGTCTACGCATTATTCCGCGGTTTCATTTACTACATTTCCCATACAGCATCGCTGCATAGCGGCAACTTGTCACTACGTTGTCGCGCTCTGCCCAACCGCTTATAGTGGAGAATTGGTCCAGCATCACTTTGCAAGCTATAGGAGGAACATTTGTCAAATATGTAATCTAAAACATGTTCTCAGTTTTGGCAATTGCAATGACGAATGGAAACCATGGCACAGGGGATTATTGTACATCGGTGGAGTAAGGGCCGGTATTTTGAGAGAAATGCGTAATTTCACACAGTAGGTGTTAACGCAGAAAAATAAAAATGAAGAAGCAGTTCAATCGAATGCGACAGCTCGCCAGCCAAACTGTGGGCAGGTAAGCAAGCGTTTTCAGTGTGCTTATTAACGGGTTTTATAAGTGATAGCATTGGAAACCAATCTGCGCAGCGCGCTTTCTTCACTTAAAGGTGTGAATCATAGCCTAACCAATACATAATTTTAATTCTATGTAATTAGGCCACACTACAACAGATGTCGTTGTTTGCATAGTAAGGATAAGTGGATAAAAGAATAGACAACATTCATATAATATATTTTAAAGCTGTTGTGGCGTGATGGCCATTGGAATACCGCATAGGAAGCATGTACGCGCATTGCCATAGTAGCTACAACCTGCCCACTGAAATACATGATATAGAGGCAATCGCAGAATAGATCACCAAGCAAAGCAAAGACGTACGCTTTAAATGAAAAGCAGCATGCATAGATGGGTGGGTAAATAAATGGTTGCACTGTCGGAAAGAAATTCCAAAATGTCATAAAAACTTGTCAAATATAGCCTACAGATGCGACGTGAGAGAAAATGAAAAAGACGCAATGTTTTCATTACGCAGTAGGTCTACTGTCAACTGTGCCGGGGTAGCACCTCCCTACAGTATGTGTGGGTATCACATTTTTGCTTGTGGTCTTCAGAATCTGTTTGGCACACAAACAGTAGACCAATTTACACTTTCAAAAAGCTCTTCTCTTTAACGTTTGTATATGAAAATATAGCCTCCACGAAGCTTTAACGTGACTTACTCCTCATTAGTAATAATGATAAATGCAATAATGAATAAGATCATATAGATGTTACAAGTGTAACATACAGTATAGGCACTGTGTTTCCAACCTACTCTCTATTCCCCTGGCAGACGTGACATTTGACATCCCGCCCCAACAACAACTGCGATATGTCCCTGCTTGACCTTTCAGTGTGTAGATATACTGTACAGTATATCTGTGAACGTACACGCAGCTTATCTGTTCACCTCGGAGGCGGCAGAGCATCTGCTCAAGCAGCAGAGGGGCAGAAGGTGCTCTTAGTTTCCTACTGAGGGGATTAGCACGGGGTGGTGCGGTTCATTATTACAAGGCACAGCAGTGTGTGTGTCTGTGTGTGTGTGTGTGTGTGTGTGTGTGTGTGTGTGTGTGTGTGTGGGGGAAGGGGGGGGCACATACTGGGGACACACCTCGGGTTTGTTAAAGACTCTCTGCCCGGGTGTTGTTTGGAGGCTGTCAATTCCCTCCTGGCTCAGCCATCTTTATAGCTTCTGGCTTTTTATAGCATTTTCTATGTGGATCGTTTAGGCAGTGTGTGTGTGTGTGTGTGTGTGTGTGTGTGTGTGTGTGTGCGGGTGCGTGCACGTGCGCGTGCGTGTGTGTGGGCACAAATGTGGGCGCATGCGTGCTCGAGTGATTATCTAGACCCGAGGATGAATATGTTTTTGTACGTTTATGCATTCATGCACTATTTGCATACACTGTCCACATACTGTACTAAGAAATACCATGGTAATACTCATTCCCCATTTGTCCATATCCTATCATCTGCGTTTACTTTTTGTCCATCTTGGTTTAATTACAAGATGGAATCAGTCACACAGAAGGTGAGATCATTTAAATTCCCATGTTGATATAAGGTCCCTTAAAATAGACACCATGATAACAGCAATATAATATGAGGTTGCACTCCCTTTAGCTTGCATGTTGTACCATCCACCCATCCATGCATTGATTCTACCTGCTTACCCCTGCTCAAGGTCACAGAGGACTGGAGCCTGTTTGAGCTGCTGACTCTGCTCTAAACACTACAGTATGTGCTGACAGCCAGGCCATCTCAGGGTTAAAACAGCCACTCACCTATGGGCAATTTGGAGTCTCCGGTTGTGTGGAGGTGGTGGGAAGCAGTGTGTGCACTCACTGCAGAGAGTTGTGAGGGAAAAGTGCTAGCCACTGTGTGCACAGTGCCCTTGTTTCTCACTCCTTCTCTTGGTGGTGGTGAGGAGGAATATGGTATGGGCGGAAAAGTGGGGAAGTTCTGGCATACCTATTGCCATATTGCTCACACACATATGTGTGAGTGTTAGGAGGGTGTTTTCTTGTGTGTGTGTGTGTGTGTGTGTGTGTGTGTGTGTGTGTGTGTACATGAACCACATTTCACTGTGTTTGGCGGGTTCATAGTGGTTATGAGATATCTTACATGTTATGTGTGTGTGTGTGTGTGTGTGTGTGTGTGTGTGTGTGGGTGTGTGGGTGTGTGTGTGTGTGTGTGGGTGAGTGGGTGTGTGTGTGTAGATGGACCAAATTTCAGTGTGCACGAGTCAGAGATGGCTAGAGTTAGCGTTATATTAGCAATGCTTACGTTCTGGCTGCACTGGCTAACAACGCGCAAACTGTATTGCTTCAGTGTTGTTCAAGGACATGTATATGCCATTACAGACACTTAAACAATACACATTATACTGTGGCTGCAATCGAACCAGAGACTGTATGAAGGATGTACGAAGTGGCCACAACGTCACGTATTAGAGACAGACATTTTAAAGCCAGGAGTTATTCTTTATGAATACTTCACTGCTTCTATCACATTAGCATTGGAGCCAAGTGTGCTGGTAACCCTCTTCTAATTGGTAGACAGGGTCACGTGATCCGTCAGGTTACATCATGCTCTTTTTTAAATCCTTGAGATCATCTTACAATAGCAATCATTTTCAAAAGTGTCCCAAAAATATATTAGAAGAAGTGAAATTGAGACATTAACTTCTGTATAACTCTAACTGCTCTCTTCTTTCTTATTGACTACCAATTATGGTATACTGCGTCTTATGCACTTCCTCAATAGCTTCTACTGTCCATGCATGACGGGTTCTGCTTGAATCAAACCTGAGAGACCACTCCCCACTATAGGCTATGGCTCTACATGAAGAGCGATTGTTTGTGTGTGTGTGTGTGTGTGTGTGAGGGTGGGTCTATGTCCCTGCTGGGTTTACAATTGGGTTTGAATGTTTCCTTAGAGGTCTATTGTTTTCAGAAATGAGATATGTTTGTATGTGTGCATTCGTGTACCTTTGTGTGTGTTAAATGGAATAGGAGGGGGATTGAAGGAATTCTTCAGTAGGGGTTGGAAATCAAGTGTGCTGTGTCAGCATCTCTTACTCTCTTCGGCCGCCTCCATGAATGGGTAGCATAGGATTCACGTCACATGACTGCAGGCTAGACCAATCCCCTCTTTGGGGCAAGACCTTGCAGCCGTGCATATTCTATAGCTTAAGAAGAACATGCTATGCAACACTGGGAAGGCAAGGGAAGTGTATGAGATCAGATTATTACATCTCAGATCTTAGTCATTGTTTTTTGTACGTTGCAGCCCAGATGTTGTTTACAATGGTTATTAGGGGGTGATTGATACAGCATAGTATCGCAATATTTCCCATGGCAATACTGTATCGATACATGCATGCCAATATCGCAATTTCATTAAATATATTGCACATGATAATTTCACTTGGTGTATACAATATTTATGACATGTTCATGTCAGTTAGTCGGCTTGACAATCACAATTTTGCAGCAATAACATTTTTTGTGAGAACAAACCGATGTTGACAAAGTTCCTTTGGGGACATAATTTGAAGTTGGAAAAAGTAATACATTGCAAAATATAGCAGAATATCACAATATTTTTAAAATCACAATAATATCGTACCGTGATAATATCGTATCATGGGGCCTCTGGTGATTCCCACCCCTAATGGTTATTACGAATAACTTTAGTTTAATGTTACGGTACGCCTGATTTCTTAGCATACACACACTTATAGAGGTGCAAGATGGCTTTTGTTGGGCATTCTCCCACAATCCATCTCTCTTGTCCTACTTCTCAATTCCCCGCTGACTGACTTATGTAGGTCTAGGAGAGTTTGGCATCATGCTGTACTGTATGTCAACCTTAGCCAATATCAGGCATGTATGATAATACATTATCAGTGGAACGAAATACATGTATATATGTTTACCCCTGTCAAATTGTTGGTTTGTCTTCGCCCATTGTCATTTTTTGTTGTTGCAAGAAACATAATACTGTAGCTAACCACTGCTGAGCCTTCTGAATACCACACATATTCATATTATTCTCATTCTGCATAAACATTTAGACCAGGCTCGTTTCTGCCTCTCCACGATGCAATTATCAGAGAATAGCAGCCATTTGCTGCCTGTCATATAACTTGTGGATTCTCCTGTATGCGTCCTTAGACCGGTCCATTCACAGTTCTGCATCACACGGTAAACGGGCTACAGTTGAGCTAGCGTGGATGTTTCCCGTTGCATTTGAGTGACAGAGGAACACAGGCAGAGAGGCACATTCATCACAGATGATCAGCATGTTGTGTAGAAAAACACAACAAAAAATACCTTGTCACACCCATGTATCTTTCATTCAGAGGTGGATCTCTGTGCTGGTATTGTGCACGTGCGCGTGCTCTGTCCAATGCTGTTCCCTAAGAATCATATTCACACAATGGTCTCATCACAAGACCTGTGCTGAAAATAGTTCCTTTCCGCAAAGGGATTTCAAGGCGATTGTAGAGCAAACACCAAATCTGCTCAGCCTTAGATGTACAGTGTGGAAAGATACTGCCTGGGCGATATGGCAATATGGAATATAAAATTATTTGACCTCATTATATACACAGCTACATCTTACACAGTACACACATTAATACAAACTTATACGCACTACCACTTTAACCCAAATTGCCTTACTTTCCTTATTTATGTATTTAAATCTTTTTTTTTGGCAGTCGGCACGGCATTGCGCTTGTCTGCGTGATACAACAATGCGCGCTGCACTCTCGCAAGCCGAGCATATGGTAGGTGACAAGGAATGACACGTGTGGGAGGAAAACCCTATCGCAACCTGCAGTGGCACAGCAGAGGACCATGTTCAGTGTTCTGTTCTCCCTCCCCTGCCTCCCTCTGCCTCTCCCCCCTTCATGCCTCTCCTGTCTACGCACTGTAGAGATTTTGCAGAGGGTGGCCCTCTCTCTCGGTGAAGGCGATTCGCTGCTCGCTGTGCTCGTTACTCTGCCGGCCGCATGAGTGACAAGTACGCACTCTCTCTCTCTCTGTGCGTGCTATTTATCCAACGAGGATCCTTCCATCATCAGGGTTCCTGTTGTTGCCATCGGTAATGCGTGTGCTAAAGAACATCTACTTTCTACATTGACGGTACTATATGTCGATGATATGTAGCACTAGTATCAATGGCTTGCGTTGATAAACCCTCCCATAACCTCCCAGACAGCTAACTGCAGGGGAGAGTGTCTAATAATGAGCCTTTGTCAGTTTTGGCTGCAGAATAAGGGATGATGTAATATCAGACAGAGGGGCTGTCGCTCCCTTTTGTTTGTTGAGCAGAAAACAACTCCCCCACCGCGTATGACTGCTCTGCTATGAACTCAACATGGTTGCACTTTTTGTACGCTAATGGAAATGCCATGTTCAGCAGCCACCTCACTTCACAGTGTGGCAGAGGAGGGAAGCTGCTTGTTCTTAATTAGCTGCCGCTCTCACTTGGGTTTGGATTCTCATCCTCATCCTAACCCTTGCCCTCATCGACCCGCTCCATATCAGAGTGGGTTGACTGTCCACAATGTGCCATGTGCGCTAACGAGGTCACCCACTTAGTTGCACATGAGTTCAGCTTCAGCAGGGAGTGACCGGAGGGCCTGCCAGATTGTGGACATGCACTACATTAGCATTTCTCGGTTTTATGTTTTAAAGGAGATTGCACCAAGAGCAATCTCTTTTCAAAAACACTTATCTTTATTATGGGCAAAATGCTGCAGTTTAATTTGTATTTTTTTATTTTTTCTAATAACCACAAGGTGATGCAATAATGCTGGCCCCTAAGGTATGTCTTCACAATATCTTAACAAAAATGTTCACTGTTCTATTTGAACACTGATTCGGTTAGGCTCTGTAGTGTATGGAGCATGCTAATTGATTGGACCCAGAGCCATGTAGAAGAGAGAGTCGCGCCAACGGATGTTTTAAATTTGCAAAGGTCACATTGTTCATATAGATGCAAAACAGTTCCAGGAGGTGGGCAATTTGAATCGATAAATAAAGATACATAACTTCAATGTTTGGTAATTTGTAGTCAAAAAATGCATGCATCGATTTACATTTACAATATATATTATTTGGGTACTTCTAGTATTTGTATTATTTGTACTTTTTGTCAGTCAAGGCTATGTGGGATAAGTGTGGTTAGCAGGCCAGAGCATGTGCTGTAGTCTTCTGCCCTAACTCGCTAGAGTGTAGAACTGATAAAAATAACTTTTTGTGGTCGAGCCAAAGAGAGTGTAGGTAGTAAGTTATTTATATATATAAAAATGTTGAGCTCAAACCGACCCATAATCGGAAGTTAATGTACTCTGCCTTTGCAAAGTCTGCTAAGGGGTCATACCAAGGAAAAATGCATTATCTTCCATTAACTGTATAACATCCATTTGATCACTCACTATGAATTTATCCATGTCCTATAGCCTTCTGAAGATATACAATATATGCCTAAATAGGCCTACTTACTGTAAATCCATGACTCGTGGATTTAATTGTGTTTAAAAGTTTGGAATATTTTCCATGCTAATGCTAGTGCTAGCTAACACCAGCACTAGCTTGTGCTAGCTAATGTTACCTAGCAAGTATTTTAGTGGCTTGTCTAATATAATACAAAGTCATAACACCAGCGCAGTACACAGTAAATTCACTTCAATGCCCAGAAAAACAAAGTCAGAATACCTTAACTCTGCCATAACTCAATTTGAGCATTCCAAAGTGCAGTGAAACAAAGGCAAACACCAGTAACGTGTAGCCATTAAGTGTAGTTAAGGCATTCTCTCTTGGTTTCTCTAGGGCGTTTGGAGGGTAAGTCAAAGTCACCACTATTTTTTCATAAAAACAATAAAACTGACCCAATATATTTGTCCACATGATAAAGCAGATCTTTAATGTTCCAAAAATGACAAAATCTTATTTTAAGGTCTTCTGCCTTTGCAGGGCAGTATTGTTATAAACAATGTCCTTTTTAAAATCTCCCTCACATCATGCCTACTTCCTTCAATTCATAAACTGCAATACGATTGAATCAGGAAGCATAACAAATAACATAACAAATGTACTCTTCCACTTATTATTATTATTATTATTATTATTACTGAATTATTAATTGTAAAGGAGGAAGAACCTTCTACTTTATATTTATACGGGAGAAAGCATACATGCTGTGGTTGCCTAGAGACACTGCTATGTTTTGCATTTGTATCAAATTAATTTGAGCATGCCCGCATACTAAGGCAATGGTGTAGAATATTTTGCAGCTAAACAAAAGCCATGCCATAATGTGTTTTTCTGCATAAGGGAGTAGCACACAATATGAATTCACTGTATTTACTCTTTATACTCTCCGATATGTATTAACATTCACTAGGTAAAGTTATAGACTAACATGCAATAAAGACCATAAGAGTAGAGATAACTCACTGCTTGTTTTAATGCAGCGCTGTTGCTTAAAGCTGCAAGCTTCCACTCTTGCCTTTTCTCTCTCTCTCCTTCTCCCTCTTGCTAAATGTTTCCTCTTGTATTCCATTCTGTGTACTGTGCATTTATTCACAAGGTACATGCAAACACACACACACACACACACACACACACACAACTATTCCTGCATACATAACAAAGCTGACCTAGTTTACTAACTACAGTAAGTGGGTTTCTCTGTTTTAGTAACCTGCCCTATGCAGCCATCAGCCCCCAGCCCTGCCATTTGGGAGGATTCCATTTGGGCCTTCATGTGTTTGCACTACGGAGGAGAAACACTGTGCTCAGTAGAGAAATAATCAGAGCATGTATGGCACATCAACAGCTGTGTGTGTGTGTGTGTGTGTCTGTGTGTGCGTGTGTGCGTGTGTGTGTGCGTGCGTGTGTGCGTGCGTGTGTGCGTGCGTGTGTGCGTGCGTGTGCGTGTGTGTGTGTGTGTGTGTGCACGCGGCAGGCTCTAGATTTCATGCCAGACTCGTGGCCCTAGGTGATTCACCACCCTGCATCCCTCGTCAGAATGGAAGCTGCTAGCATTGCTGTTCCTTTGCTAGTCATGTGAATGGGCCTGCTAAGAAACCAGAACATGGCCTGAACCTGTGGCTCAGCTGACACTCTGTCTGATTAAAAGATAGAAGCATATAGTTCACCCAACCAAGCTAATTAGTCTGCTTTTAACATGTCTAATATTGTACGAATTAGATACTCCTGTTTTATTCATATTTGACTATACATTATTTATGCATTCATAAGCCATGCATTGCGCTGGAGGGACAGTCGCCCAGCTGTCCAGCATTAACATATCTTAACAATGGAAATATCTGTTATAAGACTTTATTTTCCCATGCAATCATTCAGTTTAGGTCTTTGCTGTTTCCCTGTGTAAGTGTAAGCATTGTCTTAGCTAATCCATCTTCCTTCAATGTCTCCAATTATCCTTTAAAAAAGCTTTGTAGCTGTAGTCTTGTCTGAGAGGTATGTGTGCATGTGTGCGTGTGCGTGCGTGCGCGCGTGTGCGTGCGTGCATAGAGTCATTAGTAGACCCAGCTAAAGGAAACCCTGGTTCCTGAGCTAGCAGATGGTTGTCAGTGAGCTAGCATGTCTGTGCTCCCCCACCTGAGAGCGCACCTCCCACTAGCCTGCCAGCTCTGCTGTGTTGTTGCTTCTCTCTGCACACACTGCATGCTGATAGGAATCTCACGCTGCATCTCCCTGCCTCTCCCAAACAAGCCTTGGCTCACATCCACATCTATTGGGCCTAGCAGGTCCACTGCTTCCCTGTTTACCAGCCGATGCTAGAGTACGCTACATTGTTTCAGCGTTACAGGCCGATAAACTGCAATGCCTCTATCTTGGGAAGGAAATGCCTTTACAAACAAACAAGCTCAAAGTGCGAGGCTGCCTGCTGTCTTTGAGCAGATGTGACATAGACAGTGTCCACACAAGCCAAACCGACCTCATGGACTAACTATGGTTACTCAATGCTCAGATGCCATGATTTAATGTATCATTCCCCTGTGCTTAACACAATCACTTAAACATGCTTTGGCCCTTCCCTATAGAGGCAGGCCTCAGATGTACATTACATACAAAATGCAAACAAGACCTATCTTTTTGTGAATGGGAGGACCCAAAGGGGATTATAAAAAGTGATCCTCTGTGACAATGTAACATATGGGCCGTTATAAGTGATGGGTGTCTATTTGGATTGTCTTATCAACAGAGCCCTTGACACTGCCCTGCCTGTCTATCTATCTCTGTGAGACAGCCACTCCTAGTCTCCGCAGTCCTATGCTATACAGCTGGACTTCTCACCCCGTCCTCACCACCACTGGGTCTCTGGTGCTCCCATGGGGGTCCTGGTAAAGATACACAGGGGTCAGAGAGACAGTGACGGGCTTGCAGCTGCACAGAAGACATGATCACTGTGGAACTCAGCACATTCTTACACTAGTGTGTGAGTGCTAGAGCCAAACACGAAAAGCAACATTTACCTTTTCTTATCCAATGTTGTTTCTTTTTCTGTCTCTTTAAATACCCACATACATGCACACGCATAATCTGTATTTTATTGTCAGTTGTAGATCGAGCAGTTTGCCTAAAGGCCCAACAAGGCCAGTTGAGATTAGATCTGTTGGTGCATGGGTTGACCACGTTCTCGTGGCTCAATGCGTTGTATTCATGCACTATTCCTCCTACAGTATCATTAATATGAGTCCTCTGGTTTTGCATAGAGGGCATGTGTGAACCACTGCATGTCAGCATGGTGCATGTAGTATAGCACATCAGAACCTCAAATATCCTCCACAGTTATTCATGAGCTGCAGGGAGAGAGATGTAGTTGAAGCCTAGCTTTAAGGGAGGAAGAGAGGATTGTTAGCCACTTGGCATTCAAGTGTGGAAGGTGTGCAAGAGCATACAAATACAGGGTTTTGTTATGATGGTTACTTTATATACAGTATTATATATACTGTATATTTTTTAACAACATTTTACAGTGTAAAGTTTGGTTCACATGTTGTTTAATATCACAAAATAGACAATAAAATAAAGTAAGAAAGAAATAATAGAAATAACATGAACCACACACATACATGCTACACAGATATGAATGCAAATATATTGATGCAGAAATGTGTACAGTATGCATGCATACGTTGTCTATATGATTTGTAATGATGGTTACTTTTGACACAGGGATATACCACACGCATATATAGGAATGTCCCTTTAAGTGGCTAATGCTGTTTGTCATTTTTGCTATTTGTGATGCTATTGTAAAAACTGGAACGTGTCAGACACTGATAAACATGCAGTCAACAGACAGACATAGGGGTGGTATTTTAATCATACATTAAAATAGCATTTTGCCCTTCTTCTAATGGGTAACAGAGAAAGAAACTACTATAATTAAACCCATTCTTTTGGTCAGTACCGAGATACAGGCTGGATTTGTTCTTGAATAAATGATACTAAATGGCTGTTATTGTGATTGGCTGTGGCCTGGTTGGGCTGCACAATAGCAGGATATGCTGTTGAGACAGGGAGGGGACGCTGGGAGAATGTGACTGGGGTCCACAGCCATGGTCTTGCCTGGGTGTCAGCTGGACTACTCGGTGGTCCCTGCCTGGTCAGCCTGCAGCTAATCTGGACAGGAAGAATCTGTCATCATCCAGACTGACTGAGCAGCACTGATACTGTGTCGCTGGAGAGGCTCCTGGGCTTTTGAATACAGAAACTTTACTGACGTTAGAAATAACATGCAAGTTACTGTATACACTTTCAAGATTGGAATTAGTTAGAGAGTAGTTGTTCAAAATAATAATAGTATGAATCATATACAGTATATAGTTGATATTTAAGTATTTACTGTATATATACAGTATAATAGTTAATTCATAATTATTTGACCACTGCCTCAAAACATACAGTAATGGCTTTGTGAAATATGTTCCTCGTTTAAGAATAACAAGCAATAACAACATAATATCAGGGATTTCATGTTGATTGGTGGCAAAACACTTATCTCAAATCAGCAAATACCTTACTTTAAGTGCTTCCTTTTTTATATTATTGTAATGACAGCATGCTGCTCAGATGCGTTTCGAATATATTTGCTTCTGCCCTTTGCTTAGTGGTGTTGTCCTCATGCTGTCGCAACCCCAGCAGGCCCCAGCACTTCACAGTGGGAGGGTTCATTCACCTTACTGGCCTCTCTCCGCTGCCCTGTGTTTTTGCTATTGGATTTAGCTTTGAGCGTTCAAGTGTCTTAGCTTGATGCGCTGGGTGGTCGGCTTTCAGATTTAGGCTATTTATTTGTTTATTGATTTGAAACACGAGCCAGAGGCGTAACCATGTGTGCACATGCACTCTATCAAGTGCATTACTTGTGGGTGTGGCATTTCCAATGTATTTCCATACGTGCAGTTACATATGTAAATATGTCAAATGAAAGTCTTCTACTGTAAATGTAGTGCAGCTGGTCTATCATCTGTTTGGTGCTATTGCAGAACATGTAGGCAAATAGTATGTGTGTTGTTGTGAGACCTGCAAAGAGGTACAGTACAGGCAATTAAAGGACAGGCTCTGAACACCACAACCATATTTTACAAAATAACACATATTAGACATATTCCTATCCCCTTCTGGATTCTCAACTAGGGAGGAACTTGTTTTCAGGTCCCGTGGGAGAGAAATGAAAGTGGCGTGCATTAGTCACTAGCCAATGTTCATATCGGGTGGAGAAACAAAGTGTTGGGCTTGTTAAGATATTTGAATAGCTGCCATTTAATATAAAAATGCCTTATCCTGACCTGGTCACAGTGTAGTACTGTACAGTTTGTTGTGTTTTGGCATAGTCATTACCGGTAGATATAATAGCCTCATACATTTGACAAATTCCTCCAGGGATTTCTTTTTTTTTAAATACCAGAGTGATGTTGTTTGTGTTGTCTCTTGAACTCCCTTCCCTCCAAAATCTGTTGTATTTTTGTGTTGGCAGAGCTGAAAAAACTGAAGTTTTAAGCGAGGACCTGCTACAGGTACGTTGTTTGTACATACGTGTGTATGATTGTGTAATGTGCAGGGGTTGGGGTACAGGGGTCACCATACAGAGAAGGTAAAGCTGCTATACCGGGGGTTTTATTACAGGATGGGATTTTAGCAGTGTGCTGGCTGTGAGGCAGTTGTTATTCTAAAGGGTGTAAATAATGTGATTAGAGGTGTGACAGCTGTATTAATGTTTGTTGTGTTCATCGTGGTTTATATGAGATATCTCACATGTTATGTGTGTGTGTGCGTGTGTGTATGCACATTGTCGTATTGGTCACGAAAGTGGTTCTTCATGTGCATGTAGATGAATCTGCCTCCATTCAGACGATAGCTCAGAGATAGGCTTAGCGTTATATTACAATGTTTTAACACTTGCACATGGCTAACACCATGCAAACTGTATTGTTTCAACCAGGTGGAGAAACGTTTGGAGCTAGTGAAACAGGTGACCCACAGCACCCACAAGAAACTGACTGCCTGCCTGCAGGGTCAGCAAGGAGCTGATGTTGAGAAGAGATCAGTGAAATCCCCTTCTGTTAGTACTTCTAGTGCTGAACAAATACACACAAATACAAAACCTTGTAACATGTTTAAGTTCTTGTCATAAAATATGCACAAGAAACAGATTGCACTAGACACTGTGATGATGGTAAAACAATAAGTTGATCAAGTAAGCTGTCTAAAAATAAGCTTGATTCAATGTAATTAAGGGTTTATGTTGGCATTCATGAATTGAGCAAGGATTTCAGCACGAGAGCGTGTGTAATACTGCAATGCATACAATGCAAGACAAACACTCATGTCAATGCTGTTTTTTTCTGTGTGCGCTTTCAGAAAAAGCTACCGCTCACCATCTTGGCACAATGCATGGTGGAAGGAGCTGCAGTGTTAGGAGATGACTCCCTCCTTGGGTAGGTGTCTACAGCCACCCGCTAATGCCTTTTAATCACTGATTCTGTCACTGAGGTATGCTGTCCTCCTTGGCCAAAACAGCAAGATGCTGAAGCTGTGTGGGGAGACGGAGGAGAAGCTAGCCCACGAGCTCATCCAGTTTGAGTTCCAAATAGAGAGAGATATAGTGGAGCCTCTCTATGTGTTAGCTGAGGTGAGCCATTACTGATGTATTAATATGCTCTGGTTTCCTTAACCTCACTAAATGATTCATGTACACATAGTAAGAACACTTTAATAATCCATATTGCTTTGTATGTGCAAATGTGTTTTCTTAGGTGGACATTCCTAATATCCAGAAACAGAGGAAACACTTAGCTAAGCTCGTCTTGGACATGGACTCTGCTCGGACAAGGTGAAGGAGCAGGTTTATAAGATCATTTAACACCGCCATACCTAAATTGTAAATAAAATATAGTTATACCTTCATTCTACTTTTGGTAGAACATCAATGGTTCCAACCGACAATTTAAAATATGGCAAAAAACATAAAAAACAAGTAGCACTTTATGATGCGTTTTTTAAGTATTTTCCATTGTTCCTCAAACATTATGTTGTAATGTAAGAGATTAAGATACTATTTCCACTCTGGATTAAGAATATCAATGAACTACTGTATATCCCTACAAAAGCCTTGAAAATACATTTTAGACATTGTTGTATTAAACATGGAGGTTTTGTAGAAATTGTATCATTCAAGAATTTTTTATTTTTTTTGCACTGCAAATGAGGAATATTAATTACTATTAGTTTGTGGACTAACTATAATACATGTTAGGAAGCTATAGAGCTGAGTGTTAAACAAATGTTTATTACAGTACGGTTTTAAAACTGCAGGGATATATGGTAAGCCAAGAGATCTCGAAACGAAAGCCTAAACCGCTCATTGTCATTTGTCACTTCACGCCTGCAGATTCCACCAGTCTTCAAAGTCGTCCAGTCACCCAAGCACACTGCAGCCAGGTGCCAAATCAGAGTCCCTGAGGGAAGAGATGGAGGAGGCAGCCAATCGGATGGAGATCTGCAGGGTGAGCTACCAATCACAGCCTCAAGTCTTATATACTCTTCTGCACCTATAGTCTTGTTACTACCAAGTATAAGATGGCCACACTCTCATAACATGTTCTAATGGCAGGTTATTGGTGTGCTTCTATTTCCTTTCCTAGGACCAGTTGTCAGCAGACATGTACAATTTTGTGGCCAAAGAAATAGACTATGCAAACTACTTTCAGACAGTAGGTGTATTTTCATACTATACTATTATCATATCATACATTGTATTAGTTGGTACTATTCATAATAAAAACATTTTCTCCTCCAACAATTGTTTCCTCATGGTATTTTCCTTCCAAATAGAAGATGATTCTATCATCTTGGCTTCACGCTGATATTTTCTGGAAATTCAATCTAGATGTTTTGTAGAGACATTATGCTGTATGATGGAGTGCAATAATCCTCTCTGTTTCCCACCTCCAGCTGATAGAAATACAGGCAGAGTATCATAGGAAGTCATTAGAAATTCTTCACAATGTCCTGCCCCAGATTAAAGCGCACCAAGGTGAGTCATACTTTCTGTGTGTGTGTGTGTGTGTGTGTGTGAGGATATATTTACGTGTATATGTGTGTGTGTGTGTGTGAGAGAGAGAGCGAGAGAGAGCGAGAGAGAATGAAATAATACCCTATATGCTTGAGTGTGCAGACACACTTTACTTGACTGTGTGTGTGTGTGTGTGTGTGTGTGTGTGTGTGTGTGAGAGAGAGAGAGAGAGAGAGAGAGAGAGAGAGAGAGA